>JAXQQM020092889.1:0-105492 GCA_034641835.2 Pinus albicaulis | reverse complement strand
GATAATCATGAATCACATAGACAACAGATATAAGTGGAAACCCATAAGGGAGAAAACCACATCTTATTATTGTTGTAGAAATTTGAATAACTGATATATTATTCACCGAGATTCTCCTAATCACACACTATTTTAGCTTCATGCATAATGCAGAATCTCTTCTACCATTGATCATTACATGCGGAAATAAAATCAATTGCATGCACACATTAAAACCACAAACAATCACACATATGAACACAGTATTTAATGGGAAAGATTAAAGCTGAAAACCCCAACTATCTGTATATTATATGTCATGGAGATCATGTAACAATCATAGTACAAAGCTCCTCACAAGCTCTCAACACCACCTCCAATTGCTACACACTATCAAGCTAGATCTAGCAAAACACATGCTCCAATCTTTTGCCACTTGATAGCCAGCCTCTATTGCGTGATCAATGCTATGGGATGGCTTCATTAAATAGATAAACCACCTGGCTTGTACTGCGCAATCCTCATGGGCTTCTCCACCTATCTGTGTGTTGCAAATAGCAACTGTATAGTCACAACTGATAGTTAACCTGCTCTTTCACCTATCTCTGCACTGGTCTCCACTGAAATTGTCCATGCACTGAAGTTAACTGATGCATTCTTTAGTTGATTGATGAGTTTATAATTAGTGAATTAATTAATAATTAATTCACACCACTCTCACTAATTGTATCAATTAGTTAAACTGAATACAAATATCTCAACTATGTTTAGATTAGTTAAACTGAATACAACTCCACTAACTTCCTCAATCAACTCCACCAAACTATGTCACATGAGTTCTAACTAAAGTATCCATGCAATAGCTCCACATAACCCTTAGGAATAGCGTAATTCCTTCTGTCAGCTCATGTGCCACATATGTGCACTTAACTGAAGTGCTCCAAGAGAATAAGATAATGTTTAGAGTCTAAATATTATTAAGAGCTAATAATATTCGACATATCTATTTTTAGACTGGCCATCTAAAAATAGATTCTGCCCAGTATGTCTAAAAATAGAGGTCCATCTATTTTTTTCGACTTGACCAACCATCCACAAATAGCATCCTGCAACTCATAGAACATAATCCATATGTCTAAAAATAGACATAGTCTAAAAATAGACTTTGCGCCAAAAATAGCCTGCAGGCCCACTTAGTGAAGGCGATTCCTTTCCACTAAGCTCATCATCTTGTTGTAATCTCAACAATTGTTGTGATGCAAAGGCAAGCTCCAAATCCCTCTCACCACTGATTTTCTGTAGGCTCCAACCTACAGGAGGCTTCTACCTCAAATTTTGCAAGCTACAACTTGCAAGGAAGCTCCAACCCCCATCTATTTTCTGTATGCTACAATCCACAGGAGGCTTCTACCTAAAATTCTGCAAGATACAACTTGCAAGGAAGCTCCAACTCCCAAATATTTTCTGCAGGATATAACCTACAAGAGGCTTCTACCTCACCCAGCTCCAACTAGAAATTTATCAAGCTACAACTTGAAAGGAGACTACAAACCCCTCACTCAACATGAAACTAAAATGCCGATTTACCTGGATATTAGCTCTGTTATACTCCTTATCCACTGCTACCTCTTCAGCCTTCATGTCTGCTTCATATCAGCTCCTGATGTGCACAACATCTCTATCAGCTCTCCCTGATTCTTCCGCTCTCATCCCTTCTGCAGCTCTCTTACATTCGTCTGCTCTCTCCCATTATGCAACTTTCTAACCTTTCTATCCACACTGATATTACATCTCTTATACAGATAAATCCCTGATTATTTGCATTCTAAAGGGAATACGAAGTGAACAAGCCTGATCCTACGCCTTCCACCCATTCAATTCCTCATTCTTCAGTTCAGGTTATTACATCAGAAATAATCATTACAACACTCATGGAGTTTTTCCTATGGCTATGGAGACTTTCCTTTGCATCACAAAAAATTTAAAATAATCAATGAAATTACATTTATAGTTACAACAATATTTCTCTCAGCCCTCTCAGTTCTTTTCTTGCTGTGCATTTATCTTTTCTGCTACTGTCAGAGTCTTTTCGGTTTCTGTTGTCACATTCAACACAATTTTTCATACATTAGGGAAATTTTAAGGTCTAAAATGGGCCTCCTAAGAAAAATGTACAATCAAAATTCACTTTATGAGAACCAATCACATTTTAGGGGATGACATCATCCCTAATGGTTGAGGTGGCATTGCTTGAGTTAAAGGTACTTACTTGTCACATTCTCAATGGTGGATAAAAACTCATGGTTAACCATTGTAGTGCTCTAAGTACTTTTAAAGTCAAAGTAAAGTACTCATAATAAATGTCATTTCACACTTTTTGAATAAAAATATATTATTGTCATTTCATATTTCTTGAAAGAAACAATGCATATCCATGTACATTTATTATATTATATTATTTTTATATAGTATATTAATTACATGTTATTATACAATTTAAATAATATAAATTTTAACTAATAGCATATAATATAATTAAGAGTTTATAAATATATATTTAAATTTTATTTTAAGTTATTAAGTACAAAGGATAAATGCATTAGTTGTTCAATGATAATGACTTTTTCTTGAAAAACTCATTCTTATTTATAGTCACATCAATATAGTTTTTTTATTAATTTTATTTTGGTACAACTTTTGAATTGAATTTAACTATGGTTACATGGATTGTGGTGCAAAAAATGAATTGCAAATTCATAAATATTATTTTATTGGTTTAGCTATTATTTTATTATTTCCTTAGGAGGCCCATTTTAAACCTCAAAATTACCCTAATGACTGTCTTTTTGGCCTGACTCGACCCAGCTATTGTGTTTCCAACAGTGCCACCATATGCTCCTTTTCCCGACTCTACCTCTTCTGCTTGTGCCAGTAGAATTCAACCTTGACTTTTGTCTCAACACCAAACTCTACCCAGAGTGTTGCTGAGCCCGACTCGACCCATAGTGATTATCTCGTCATAACTACAACATTCTACTTTATCTGCCCTTTTCTCTGTGTTAGTTCACTTACCCGAGCCTTTCTTCCCGCGTTTAGACTTTCTTCCATTATCAAGGTGTAACCGCTTTACACTCGTGCTCGTAGTGTTGGGTCTTATTCTTCACTCGAGTCCTTCTGTCATGTTCAACCTTTTCTTCATAAACCGTTGTCAGGCTGGAATTGAAACATATTCTATTTACCTCTTAATTGGTATCGCGTATGTTTTTTATCGCATTTTGGAATTCCAACGTTATATGCCTCCTTAGTTCTCCGATGCGATTTAACAAAGGAAAATCCCA
Organism: Pinus albicaulis; assembly: GCA_034641835.2. NCBI lineage: Eukaryota > Viridiplantae > Streptophyta > Pinopsida > Pinales > Pinaceae > Pinus > Pinus albicaulis. The sequence continues at coordinate 102,175 of JAXQQM020092889.1, read as the reverse complement.
TACTCCTGGACTTGAAATCCTTTAGGCTTCAGCGTTGACCTGCATCACGTCTGCTTCATTATCGCACTTCGCACTTCGTAATTTCAACATGATTCTTGAGTGCTTATCCTCCTGAGCTTGCGAATTGCGATTTGCAAATGGGTCCCACACCGGACTTTAATAATATATAAATTGCCGTTAGAGATATGCGATCGCATCGCATCGCAAACCCCAATTCTTATTGCATCGCAACCTCTGCACATTATCGCAACTTTATAAGTTTAACCATATCGCAATAATCCTTATTTTATGATTTCACAAATTGCTGTGAATACCTTATCGCATGTCGTAAAACCTTACCCATCGCACTTCAGCTCTTCACTGATTTACCTCATCGACACTTCGCAAATTTACATCTCCATCATTAACTGTTATACCATATCGCATGCGCTATGTGATATCCGCAAGGACCTCTACCTGACACGCGTCCACTTTGGCACTTTCACAATTTGATCATTTCACATGTTTGTTCAACTATCACTGCACTACAACTTCGTCTCCTCCACGCTATTCCTTCTTGGGCATTCTCTTCTCTTATTCGCTTGGATCTATGATTATACGTTGCTGCCACTTTACATATTATTTCAATGTCGAATACAGAACACCATTATGTATTAGATATCCTAATCCATAATACGGATTTGTTTCTTATTCAACCTACACACACATCCACTTGCTCCAGACTGGAATCAAACCGAACTGAACTGCATTGTTCTACCTCTTTGTTGCTCCTTTCTACTCCTTTGCCTTAGATAATGATTCTAATGCTGCTTCTTGCCTCTTTGCTGCACATTACTGCTCCTTGCCTCTTTTCTGCATAATGCTACTCCTCTCTGCTCCTTTGCCTTAACGATAATTCTAGTGTTGATCCATGTCTCTTTGCTACTCCTCTACCTTGCTCCTTTGACTCTAATGTTGCTCCTCTGCCTCTCTTTTACTCTTTGCTGCTCCTCTTCCTCTCTTTTATGCTTCTCCACTTGACTTTTGCCTTCTTTTCCTTATTTCTCCTTTATACTCCAGCTGATCCTAATCTGCTCCTTTGTGCTCAATGATAATTCAGGTGCTGCTCCTTTATGTTCCTTTGCCATCAATGAAAATATTTCCAACAGTCTCCCCCTTTGGCATTGATGCCAACACTTCCTCTAACACTTCCTCCACCTTAAATTCTTAGAGGTGTCTATCTTCCTCTGCTTGCTTTTCCTCCCCATTTGACATCAATGGCAAAGGGTTACACCTCTTTCCAGTGTGTTTTCCATCATTTCCTTCTTAGATTTTTGCATAAGCATTCTTCATTTTGTCCACATACTTGGTTGGGACTCCTGCTCCATTTGTTGTATAAGCATTGTTGGGAGAACACTTTGGGAATCATTGAACTTGTACGTATATACACAGTAAGCTGATACCATCTCAAAGCACAGACTCCTTGCACTTGTATAGTGCTGAAAGTGATGATAAGGACACTCCATAGAACAAAATGTACCAGACTTATATACTCAAAAATGCATCATTGGAATAATACTAAAATACTGAGAATGCTCCATACGATATATAAACTCTGCTCTAAATATACTTCAGTCTATATTATGATCTTCATCTCAGATACATATATGTTGAGGAATATTGTAGATGGAATATGTCTTCTTCTGCAATACACATCTGTTCAAATATGATTATGCCAATATATCTTTTGCAGCCACGGTTCACCTTTACTACCAGATTACACAGTGATTTCGTTACATATTCAAGGATGTCTTTGCACAAAGCTTGGTGCATAGACCAGCGACTCATAATTTCTTATAAGGGATTCTCAAATTCATCCACAAACCACTGTTACATAAATTTTAGGTGTAACACATGCTTAAGGAAGACTATTGGTTAGAGCATGATATATCTGATCTCTGCAGTATACACTTATGCCAAAAGTGTCTATGCATCCAAGGCCATGAGATAATATTATATCCATTGATAATCCATGTAGTAATTTTCACATCGGCTCACACAGACAGCCATAGTTAAATACCCTTCATACTCTTAGTTATTTGCATTGAGCTCTCCACTTTTCTCAACAACAATCAACAATATGCAGAATCTAATTCTGGCATCATTAACATTTTGTACTGGTGGAGATGCGGGATCAATCAATTATTTTATCACATTGCATTTCAAGAATAACTTTTAAATTTATTTAATCAGAGTCTCAAAGACATATTTTTCACAGTTTTATCATTCATTTATCTGCTTACCTCCAAAACAAAAACATGCCCAACTTCAATGCAAGCTCAACACATCAGTAATTCTTGCTCCAATAATAATGCTTGGGTGCTTCCTAGAGCAGCTTGTCTTTGAGATCAGTATAAGCATCCTTCATTCACTTATTTTGTTATTAAATGAATATACACAACAAACCGCTGCTATCACAACTCACGAGAATTCTGGAAGGCATGTCACCATAGAATGTTATGTTATATTGTCCCTTGCTACTTGATGATAATGATATGTGCTAGACTTATGATGAAGATGTAATCACTGCAATTCAAAATCCCTTGATGCTAATGTGAACAATGAGTTCAAACAGAGCTTACACTTTATTGTAATATTAGACAATATCTTTCAATCTAAAAAGCCCAATGACTTTAATACTGAATAGTTACATATTTAAACATAAAATCCTCAAGCCTTGATACATTCCATGCATTGTAAAATCTTACTATCAGCTATACACTTTTATTTATCACACAAGGGGGTATGTAGTTCAATGATCAACTCTCTGCAATGGTGAAATATCAATTATTCCTTTTTGCTAAAGTAAGTTTCAGATGAATCAATAATAGACTCTTGACCTTCAATAGTCATATTAACACAACTAACCCATCATACTTCAGACACTTCAATTGTTCTATCACCATGTTCTTCGGGAAATATCTTCAATTTGGCTACTTGAAGTTTCATCAGTTAGACTTCAACAAGCTTATGGATGACTTAAGGAAGAGGCCTTGAAAGTATATCAATACTGACTTGAAAAGGCAGACATTCATATCCAAGACTACGTTATTCTTCAGCACTCAATATAACACATCAAGAGACATAAGATAATGATGCTTTGACATTTTACTGACCTTTCCATGCTTTGATAACACAACTTGACATTCTCCAACATTCGCAACTAGAAGATACTTTGCAGTAATCAGAGCAACCAGAACTTAATCCACACATATCATAATGTTGATAACGCTGGGACTACTTCCTTGATGTATATACCACCACCATGATGCATACCATAATATTAGGATCCTAAGGACCTGTATCATACTAATTCTCCAATAATAACACTTGGGATGGATATTTGTAATAATATAATGATAATAACATTTTTCGTATTCATCCTTCTTAAAATAATTTTATTTCATTATCAACAACTGCAGTGAGACACATAGTGTAATCATCCTCTTAGTTTCCAAGTTCATGACTGATGTTCCCTTTACCACCATGGCTGCCTGTTGCTTTCTCTTCTTCCATAAACTTGTTGGTTATTGAATGCTTCAAGTGTCCTTCTCCCTCTATAGTTCTTTGCCAGAGGAATTGTCCTTTCCCTTCCTGAACTTTTAGTTTTTCTTATTCCAAGAAGTTCTTCTTTGACAGCTCTTATGGGGACTTTTTATGAACTTCTCTCCCCGTGGGATGTTTCTTCTTGTCTATCACTGACTGGATATCTGCTTTGCTTCCTAGAGTCACTCTCCTTGAGACTATGATGGATTCATTATGTTATTTAAGTAACAGGCTCCCCCTTTTTCTTCTTCTTCCATACTTTTTTAGGGTTCCTCATAATATCTGCATTTCTTTTTTATTCACAGTTTGGTCTGATTTGATTTGGTTCCATCATTTGTCTAGAGTCCTTTAATGTATATGGCAGCCTGCAGTCATTTTCTTTGTGTCCAAGCTTGTGGCACACATAAAATTTTATTTTACATAGGTACGTTTGAGCTAATGTATAACATTTTGTGCTCCTTTTTTTAACATAATTTACATTCAACAAGTTTATGTCCAAATTCATTGCATGCATAACAATATCCATGGAAATGATTTGTGTACCTGGTGATATATTGTCCTTTCCATTTGCTTTCTTAAGGGGGTCATTTCACCTGCTGCATCTTTTGTTGGTTAAGCTTGATTTGGTTTGTCTTACATTGAGCTGCAATAGGTCCTAGTTTATCACAAGATATTTTTCATAGGAAGAAAGAACCTCCTTTGAGATCTTCCGAACTTGTTCAATTGATCTTCAGGAACAATTGGGATTTTTCCAGTTGCTTGCTTCTTACCCTCATTCTTTGTCTCTTGATGTTTTTAATATTCCAAATTGGGAATGCTCAGCAAGACAGACATGAAAAACACATTTTTCAGGAATGTGTGCTTCAGAAACCCAAACCAGCCCTTGGATCCCTTTGATTAGAGTATCTAAGACCGAAATACAAGAGGAGGCTCAAAATAAATCACTCTAGGTGGGTTAAACATATCTCCCACACCTAGTTGTCTTTAGGAAAATGCCCAATGAAGGGCTGTAGTAGTATGTAAACACAATACTGGAACAAAATCAAGCTAATAACCCTAAAATGTGTTAATAAACACCTCAGAAACAATTATATGTACAGCAGCAAGGAGCAACATTAATTCTACTCACAAAAGATGGGGAAAAGCAGTGATTTTGGCCCTAAAATGAATGTATTTAGGTTTCTGCGTAAAAATAATATGGGATGACGGTTGGATCTGATAGCTTAGATCATGAGGGACCTACAATCCAAATTTCAGCTCAAAAAAATAAGTTTAACTATGTTAAACAGGTCTCCCAATCCCGACTAGGCTTAAAAACCCTGTTTTCCCATGGCTTGAAGCATGCAGATTTTACTGAAGCTTCTGCAGCGTGATTTTTTGAAGATTTAACTGATTTTATGCAGTAATATCAGTCTGAAAAGTTTATAATATGATTCAATGGCTTTATATTAGAAAATACAGATTTATACATGAAGACAGGCCTCAAAACCAAGCATTATGATACAAGGAAATGCAAGATGAACCAGACAGCGTAATATTCAAGAAGTTGAAGCAGTGTTTTATTATATTTCAGTTCTAGAATAGATCTCAGTACAAAATAATAGATCTAAATGGGATCTATATGCAAAATAGCCTTTTAGTACATTCCCCTTGGGGATCTCAACAGAAGATGAATAACAAAGAGTAGATCTGAGATCTACACCATGGATCTGCAGTAAAATTTAGAAATTTATGAAGAAAATGATACATAGAAGATAAGATATGAAATGGAACATAGATTGGTTGGCCAATCTACGGATCACCACAGTGAAGGGAAGGATCCATTTCACCAGAGATCTATCCTCCAAACTAATGCAAAACCCACAATGCAACTTTGCCTGCAAAAAGGACGCAATTTCCCCAAGGAACTACACAAATGAAGTGGAAAACACTTTGGCCTAATTCCAAGATCTGTAACTGAATCCCAACAAGAGAGGCACTCTTCCAGGAGGTTAAAAGACACACTCCATGAGAAGAGGCTCCTAAAACAAGCTAGATCTCTGCAGATCTAGAATCCCACTTGCTGCAGCTCACTTAGACAATGAAACCCTCACTAGATTCATGCTGCAAAAGAGAGATGTAGCTTTGCCAATGCCAGATAGTGGACCAAAGCAACACAATCTCCTCCAAGAAATCCTCAAGGAAGGAGGGAGGATTCCTAAACAGGAAACCCTCACTATTCTCTTGCTAAACAACCCAGAGAATTAGAATTAATCTAATCAAACTTAATTCTATGAAATCATATCATATTCAACCCCTTCTCTTGAGCCGTCTCCTTCCTTTTATAAGATGAGGATGTGAAAAACCCTAAACCACCTCAAATGAATTAACCCCTTTCACATGGAATCCTCCTTCTAGAACTGCGTTGGGTCTTCAAAGTGGTTCAATGTATCTGGTATACTTAGTGATTTGGTCCTGTCGACCCGGTCAAGTGGCTTAATCCTATTCACACACAAGTGGCTTTTATTAAGAAATACCTGATTTGTCTCTGTTCACATTGGGCATTGATTTATTTTTATGTTTTAGGAGTTTTTCATGTCCTCCGTTACATTTTATTCATCGATAAATAAAATTAAAAACAGAATGAAATATTCCTATTAGCTTGGGCTAATTAGGAATATTACAGTCCTCCCCTCCAAAATTGTTGCTTGTCCTCAAGCAACTGCAAGGTGAGTGCTGCAAAATCTCCTCCTTGGTGACACCAACATAAGATAAGCCTCCTCCATAAGCCAAGTGCTCACCAATCCATCCATCCAGGTCTTTCTCCTCTAAGGCTCTCGTGAGATGCAAATAGCTCATCCCATAAGGAGACAATAGATCATATGAAACAAACATGGTTTTCCCCCATGCTCTCCCTGAAATAAGAAAACATAAAGTACATGGAGAGTAGCCATCCCATGAGGCACATGCCATCCTTCCTTCTTTCCCCAAACATTCCCATATAATTACAAGTACATTATCAAGATAGGGAATCAAAACAATGTGCTTGAAAACAAAAAAATTGCACATATGGAGGTGGGTCATAGTCCCACATGTGGAACCAATGCAATGCATCCCCTGCTTGCATCAAATATAGATATGTTAAGTGGTTTTCCCACCACTTACTTGCTGCCCACACCATGTCACCATGGATGGAAATGTGATGTATGTTTGGTGCTTTAGGGAAGCGCCCATCATGTTGTAAAATCTCCCTTTTCCTCTCAAGGGAGTCGCCTAGTTCAAAACATTTTGGGGCCCAATGTTGGCCAAGAAGCTCATATGATATAACACTCCTTCTTGGAGCCATGACCTGCAAAAACATGGTGTAAGAATGCATGAAATCGGAATATAAAGCATAAGTAACATGATCATGTTCTTCACCAATAATCCTTCCCCCGTCAATGGAATGGTGCATGGATCTATTCTCTTCCTTAAAAGAAGAGAGAGTGGGCTGATTTAACTCTTCCTTTTTTACCCCTTCCATGCCAAAGGTGTGATGTGGAAAGTTTCCCTTCCCATGCTGCTTCAAATCATAGCATAATAAGTGGCCATCCCACCACCTACTTGCTGCAATAAGCTTCTTCTAAGCTTGAAAATAATGGAGGATAATAGGTGTTGGTTGAATATGATTCAAACAACACATGTCATGCTCCAAATTCTCCCATGTGAGAGACTTCTCTTCCTGACACAAATTCAATACATGGCCCTTTGTAAAGAGAAACAAGATATACAATGCAATAGCCATGTAGTGTTTTATCCTCTTCTTTAAGTATGAACAGATATGGGAGATTCCATTCCCCATGAGCACATTCACCCAATGTCTCATACCTCATTTCAGGTTTGGAGCATCAATATCATGATATGAACAAGTCTCCTTATGCCAACTCATGAGAAGGTTACAATTTCTCCCAAGCCCAAGTACATACATGATTTTGAAATACATTCTAAACAGAAATACATGTACATACATTATAGGGAAAAGTAAATGTATGGATATGAAATTAATTATGTGGTGTCCATACTTCCTTCTTGTCAACCCAAGCAACCATGCCTTCCTCTTATGCAGCCTTTTATAGAAATCCAAGGCATGAGACAAGAGAATCATAAATTTTGGGGAGTACCCACACTCACCCAATAGAAACCAGCACAGGTTATCTCCTTCCTGCTTCAGATACAGATGTGGTAAGTGGTTCACATGCCACTTACTTACTGCTCGTATCATCTCACCATGGCTGAAAGTGAGATATAAGTTTGGCGCCTTGGGAAAGCACCCATCATGCTGTAAAATCCCCCTTAGCCTATCAAGGGAGAGGCCATAATTGGAAAGAGACTTGGCCCATAGTTTTCCATGGAGATTATAAGGTAGGACACTCCTTTTGGGAGTCATGGCCTACATATGTAAGGTAAGAGAATGCATGCAATCATATAGTAATATGTGATTTTCATAAGCATGCTTCTTACCCATAGTCTCCAGCACTGTGATAGCTCCTCCCTTATTAGAATGTGACACCAATGCACAACGTTGAGGGAACACTTTGTTCTTCTTTTCATCAGGGAAATCCCCTGGTGAAATTATTCCAAGTAAGGATACATCAAGGCATATGTCATGGAGAGATGCATGGACTGATGTATCCTTATTTTTCTTGCATAGATCTTTCAGTCTTCTTTGTGCAAAATTTTTCTGAAATAAAGAGGGGTAAATGTTTCTTACCATTAGAGGCTTTCCCTCCCCTTCGTCATCTGCAATCTTCAGGATCCCACCATTTGATAAGGATGGCACATGCTGCACATGAATTGTGCCACAATATTCATATGTGAGATTCTTTGGGACTCTTTGCAAAATTGCAAGAGTTTTTCTCCTTGGAGCAGTTGCTCCTTCTTCTTCTTCATGAAATTCTAGAGGTGCTCTTGCTGTGACTGTGCAGTCACCCCCAGCCTTTTCTTCAGAAATGGAAAATGCCTCATCCTCAATAGGAGACCTTAGATCTTGGTCTTCTCTTGAAGGAGTAATCCCCATGTCATATTCTTGGGAATAAAACTCTTTGGATTGAGCTTCACAGTCTCGCAAAGATTCTTCAGGAATCTCTCTCTTTGGTACATCTCCTTTCTTCCTCTTCATGAAGAAGTTGTTGATAGAACATTGTAACTTTGATGGTATGGCTGAGTGCTCATACCCATAAAATGAGGATGTAGAATATTCCCTATGCACAGATATTGTATATCTATCCAAGGGATTTTCAAGATCTATCCCCCTTATTTCTCTATCTTCTTGATGAGAATAGGAAGTGCAGGGGCCTTCCTCTTCTCTTTGCTCATCCTCCTTGGGGAGGTTCTTCCTGGATCTGACAAATGATGAGACAAAGCTCATCTTATCCAGCTCTCTATTCTCTGATTTTCTTCTTACTTTCTCTGATGAATAGATCTCATAGGTTGAGCCAGAGATCATGCTTTGATACCACTGTAATATTCCAAATTGGGAATGCTCTGCAAGACAGGCCTGAAAAACGCATTTTTTAGGAATGTGTGCTTTAGAAACCTAAACCAGCCCTTGGATCCCTTATATCAGAGTATCTAAGACTGAAAACCAAGAGGAGGCTCAAAAGAAATCACTCTAGGTGGGTAAGACAGATCTCCCACACCTAGTTGTCTTTAGGAAAATGCCCAATGAAGGGCTGCAGTAGTATGTAAACACAATACTAGAACAAAAGCAAGCTAATAACCCTGAAATGTGTTAAGAAACACCTCAGAAAAAATTATATGTACAGTAGAAAGGAGCAAGATTAATTCTACTCACAAAAGATGGGGAAAAGCAGTGATTTTGGCCCTAAAATGAATGTATTCAGTTTTCTGCGTAAAAATAAGATGGGATGATGGTTGGATCTCATAGCTTAGGTCACGAGGGACCTAAAATCTGAATTTTAGCTCAAACAAATAAGTTTAACTATGTTAAACAGGTATCCCACTCCCGACTAGGCTTAAAAACTCTGTTTTCCCATGGCTTGAAGTATGCAGATTTTACTGAAGCTTCTGCAGCGTGATTTTCTGAAGGGTTAGTTGAGTTTATGCAGGAATATCAATATGGAAAGTTTAATATATGATTCAATGGCTTTATATTAGAAAATACAGATTTATACATGAAGACATGCCTCAAAACTAAGCATTATGATACAAGGAAATGCAAGATGAACCAGAAAACGTAATATTCAGGAAGCTGAAGAAGTGTTTTATTATATTTAAGATATAGAACATATCTGAGTAAAAAATGATATATCTGAATGTGATCTATATGCAAAAGATCCTTTTAGTACATTCCCCTTGGGATCTCAGCAGAAGATGAATAACAATGAATAGATCTGAGATCTACACCATGGATCTGCAGTAAACTTTAGAAATTTTTGAAGAACATGATACATAGAAGATAAGATATGAAATGGAACATAGATTGGTTGGCCAATCTATGGATCACCACAATGAAGGGAAGGATCCCTTTCACCAAAGATCTATCCTCCAAACTGATGCAAAACCCACACTGTAACTCTGCCTGCAAAAAGGACATAGTTTCCTCAAGGGACTGCATAGATGAAGTGGAGAACACTTTGGCCTGATGCCAAGATCTTTAACTGAAGCCCAACAAGAGAGGCACTCTTCTAGGAGGTTAAAAGGCACACTCCATGAGAAGAGGCTCTTAAAACAAGCTAGATCTCTGCAGATCTAGAATCCCACTTGCTGCAACTCACTTAGACAATGAAACCCTCACTAGATTCATGCTGCCAAAGAGAGATGAAGCTTGGCCAATGCCAGATAGTGGACCAAAGCAGCACAATCTCCTCCAAGAAATCCTCAAGGAAGGAGGGAGGATTCCTAAATAGGAAACCCTCACTATTCTCTTACTAAACAGCCTAGAGAATTAGAATTAGTCTAATCAGACTTAATTCTATGAAATCATATCATATTCAACCCCTTCTCTTGAGCCTTCTCCTTCCTTTTATAAGATGAGGATGTGCAAAACTCTAAACCACCTCAAATGAATTAACCCCTTTCACATGGGATTCTCCTTCTAGAACTGCGTTGGGTCTTCAAAGTGGTTCAATGTATCTGGTCTGCTTAGTGATTTGGTCCTGTTGACCCGGTCAAGTGGCTCAATTATGTTCACACACAAGTGGCTTTTATTAAGAAAGCCATGATTTGTCTCTGTTCACATTGGGCATTGATTTATTTTTATGTTTTAGGATTTTTTCATGTCCTCCTTTACATTTTATTCATCAATAAATAAAATTAAAAACAGAATGAAATATTCCTATTAGCTTGGGCTAATTAGGAATATTACAATGTTGCTGCTTGTTTCTGTTTGTTTCATTACCCTTAAATTTCTTGTTGACTTCTGCTTTTGTGGATCCTTTTTGAGTTGATTCACCATCCCTTTCAATATCTGCCTTCTCTAAGTTCTCCATTGAGGCAATCTCATATCTGAGCTGCTTACACAACCTGCTCCTTTCTTCTATCAGTCTTATAGCCGAAATAATCTCATATTGATGAGAGTGATCATTTTCCTTTATTACAACTTTCACAAAAGTGATATCCTTGTTACCCTCTACCTTGGACTTACTGGTTTCTCCTTTATAGCCTATCCCAGCCTTTATAAGAGAATATATTTGAGCATTTAGTATCTTTTCCAATGGTCCAGAGCTTTTCATTTTAGGAATATTCATAGTTAATTCAATTTGGGCCTTCTCTAATTTCTTCCTTAGGCTTACCACCTCTTCTTCCAAATTTTCATGCTCGTGATTTTTCTCCTTTATTTCCTTTTTCAGAATATCCTCTATTTTCCTTGATTCTTCTAGTTCAACTTTCAATTTAATAAGGTCTTCTAAATCTGGTTCTGTTTTTTCATATTGCAGAAGAATCTCTTTCTGTTTCTTACTCTTAAGTTTAGCCTTTCAATTTCCTTTAAGGAACTTACCAACTCCCACTCAAGGTCTACCTTACCTTCTTCTTCAGATTCTAGAGGATCATCTTCAAGATCATCCATACTCATTAATGCAAATTATTAGATTCCATCTTCATCTGGGGATTCATCTGAGCTTTGAGATGCACTACTATCTTTCTAGGAAAAAAAGGTTTTTCTGTTAAATTTCTCCCCTTTCTGCATATTATAGGAGTTGTTTTTCTCTTTCCCTTTAGACCGATTCTATGTTATCTTATTGGGAAATTTTGAGGCCCAATGACCCACTCTTCCATATTTAAATCACTTGAATGGAAGCTTACTTTTGTGCTTACATGTGCATATGTCCAGTATTCTAACAAATTTAGCTTCTTCTTCATCTAGTTGTCTTCCAGCTGAAATGATTTTAGACTAGTCTTTCATGTTGTACATCTCTCTCCTTGAGCTGGTTATTAATCATTCTTCCTAAATTCCTTGCTTCTTCAAGTTGTGCCTTCATGCCAACAATTTCTTCATTATCTTCATATTCTCTCTCATCACATATTTGCACCAGTGTCTTAACATCTTTGTTTTCATTCTTCAATCTTTCTATTTTAGTTAAGGTTGTGTCAAGTTTGGCTTTTTCTTCAACTGTAATTTCTTCATGGTAATCACATCCATTCACCCTAGCAGGTATCTCATTTGATTGACCTTTTTCCTTTTGAAATGAATTTTTCTTCTTCTTCTTGTTTATCTTCTCCTTCTTGATAATGCAACCACTAGTATCTCCTTCATGCATGAGATGCAATCTATTCTAGATTCTTTTTGCAGAAATTAAATCCATTATTGAATCAATATCCTTGTTATGAAGACTGTTATATATCACACATTTTTCCTTGGCATTCCACTGTTGTTCTTTCAAAGAGGGAGAGTCTGTGCAACAACCATCACATACAAGCTTCCATACCTCAGGTTTATAAGCCATTAAAATCTGTTTTAACCTTATCTCTCCATTCAAGAAAGTTTGTTGTACTCAACACAGGTACATTTTGATAGACTTCCATGACTCAACCCGATATCCTTCAAGCATTAGGCTTACACCAAAGGAACCTGCTCTAATACCAATTGATGAACCCTTAGCTAAACTGAGAGGTTGGGGGGGGGGGGGGAGGGTGAATAATTTTAGTACATTCTTGGTCATTAATACTCTTTTCATTCAACTGATTAACTACCTCATTTTATAAGCAAGTTAATACATAATTAATCAACAAACTGAATGTGTGGACAACAAGTAATGAAGCAGAATAATACATCACATCAACACATAATCATCAAGCACATAAACAACAGATATAAGTGGAAACCCATAAGGGATAAAACCACATCTTATTATTGTTTTGATGCAAAGGCAAGCTCCAACTCCCTCTCACCACTGATTTTATGTAGGCTCCAACCTACAGGAGGCTTCTACCTCAAATTATGCAAGCTACAAATTGCAAGGAAGCTCCAACCCCCATCTATTTTCTGCAGGCTACAACCCACAAGAGGTTCCTACCTCAACTTCTACAAGCTAAAAATTTCAAGGAAGCTCCAACTCCCAAATATTTTCTGTAGCCTACAACCTACAGGAGGCTTCTACCTCACCCCGCTCCAACTGGAAATTTATCAAGCTACAACTTGAAAGGAGACTACAATCCCCTCACTCAGCATGAAACTAAAATGCCGATTTAACTTGATATCAGCTCTGTTATATTCCTTATCCACTGCTGCCTCTTCATCCATCATATCTATTTCATATCAGCTCTTGATGTGCACAACATCTCTATCAGCTCTCCCTGATTCTTTCGCTCTGTTCCCTTCTGCAGCTCTTTTACATTCTTCCACTCTCTTCCATTTTGCAACTTTCTAACCTTTCTATCCACACTGATATTATATCTCCTATACAGATAAATCCCTGATTTTTTGCATTCTAAAGGGAATACGAAGTGAACAAGCCTGATCATATGCCTTCCACCCATTCGCTTCCTCATTCTTCATTTCAGGTTATTACATCAGAAATAATCATTACGGCACTCATTGAGTTTTTCCTATGGCTATGGAGACTTGCCTTTTCATCACAAACAATATAAAATAATCAATAAATTTACATTTACAGTTACAACAATATTTATCTCAGCCCTCTCAGCTCTTTTCTCGTTGTGAATTTATCTTTTTTGCTGCTGTTAGAGTCTTTTCTTTTTTTGTTGTCACATTCAACAGAGTTCTGCATAACTATCTTTTTGGTCCGACTTGATCCAGTTTTTGCATTTCCAATAGTACCACCATATGCTCCTTTTTCCTGACTCTGCCTCTTCTGCTTGTGCCCACAGCATTCAACCTTCACTTTTGTCTCAATGCCTGACTCTACCCAGAGTGTTGCTGAGCCCGACTTGACCCATAGTGATTATCTCATCATAACTACAACGTTCTGCTTTATCTGCCTTTTGATCTGTGTCAGTTCACTTACCTGAGCCTTTCTGACCGCGTTCAGACTTTCTTCCATTATCAAGGTGTAACCGCTTTACCCCCATGCTCATAGTGTCGAGTCTTATTCTTCACCCGAGTCCTTTTGCCACGTTCAACCTTTTCTTCATAAACCATTGTTAGGATGGACTTGAAACATATTCTATTTACCTATGGATTGGTATTGCATCCGCTTTCTATCGCATTTTGGCATCCAACGTTATATGCCTCCTTACCTCTCCAATGACATTTAACAAAGGAAAAACCCATACTCCCGGACTTGAAATCCTTTCGGCTTCAGCGTTGACCTGCATCGCGTCCACTTCATTATCGCACTTCGCACTTTGGCATTTCAACACAATTCTTGAGCTTGCGAATTGCGATTTGTGAATGGGTCGCACGCCGGACTTTAATAAATATATAAATTTCCGATAGAGAAATGCGATCGCATCGAATTGCAAACCCTTGCACATTATCACAACTTCACAAGTTTAACCATATTGAAATAATCCTGATTTTTTGATTTCACAAATCTCTGCGAATACCTTATCGCATGTCGTAAAACCTTGCCCATCTTACTTTGGCTCTTCACTGATTTACCTCATTGGCGCTTCGCAAATTTACATCTCTGTTATGCGGAATTATGAATTATGAATAAATCATTCTTCCCTAAACAGGTGCTAATCTATAACAACAAGTCAAAGACTTTACAAGTATCTTTCCTAACTATAAACAGACACACAGAATGAAATAAGAAGCTTACTTGGAGTCCAAGAACTTCCAAAGTATCCTTCTGTTGCTTTTTTTGTAGCTTCAAATTCCAGCCAGCTGTGCAAAATATTTCCTACAAGAATGAACACTAAACAGAAAGAGATAGCAATAATACAGATGTCTATTCAAGTTATTTAGCTAAATCAATAAAGCATAAACCATATACATCAAATAAGAAGTCATGATATGGAAAATCAAGGCGTATATAGATGCATATAGGGAAAAAAAAAGCAGTAATATTTATTGATGATAGAAGGGGAGGTTACAACCCAGTGATTGATTTAGTGTCACCATCTCCAGCAGCATCCTAGCCTCATCATAATGCAGATATCTCCAGCAATATGTCACTCAAATCAACTCCTAAATTGAAATTCCACCAGCATTTCTCTACTCAAATTCTTCCTTATCAAACATTAAGATCTGTGCTCAATTTATAGAGGAGCTTAAGGTAGTTTTACAATAAATGAATTTCCAATAATAGGCAAGACATGTTCCCAATCTTGTAGATGTCAAATGGACACATGGATTCGAAGTTTGACACATGTGAACTCTTCTAGAAGGCACTGGCCAAGTGGAGATTCCAGAACAATGAGAATTTCGCTCCCAATGTGACCAACACACCCTTGGATGTTGGGAAGTGATTTGCAAAGCAGCCTTGCATGGGGCTACTATTTCGGGGAAAATCACCCTAGAGGTTTGTTGGGTTAAAACCTCCACAGAGCAGGGCATGCTACTCAAGAAGGACTCACACAACCATACATGTTCATGAAAAACTAAATAGAGCAGATCGAGGAACTTACCCGTAGGTCCTACGGTTGAAGCAGATCCCGCGGGGTCCAAACCCCCAGCAACCCTTCTTCCTTCTTAACTTGAAAGACAAGAAGAAACAAGCACGAAGAACTGGTTGTACAACATATATCTACTCTAAATGTTAGTGAAATCCATGTGCAACATTAGATAAACCATAATAAATGCTTAAATAACAATATTCTCACATATGCAAGCGGACACTAACACGTATATTTCGGGAACAAGATGGTTCTTCTGTATTATAAATAGCATGTATAGAAATAACGAGTGGAGAGATCACCTGAATCCTTCCACGATCTTCAAGCAGACCGTCATCCGGATCCGTCCCACCCTTGCCTCGCTAAGATTCCTTCCGAACTGGTGCATACGAGATGACATATAGAGAGATGAGCATCTCCAGGAAACAAGGGTTTCCTGTAATGAATTGGGAAGTGCAGGAGGCACAGGAATTCAGACTTGGATAGAGGATTCCAATAGAGTATAATATCAATAATTTCTCTCTCCCTTAGGCCATACACATGAGGGGCTTTTATACTCCCTCAAAGTAGTTTCATCAGTTGGAAGCAGTTGGCCACGTGATAGGGTGGTTGAACTACCAGAGTAACCATCAACCCAGCCCGAAAATAGGGAATTTTAATATATTTTTTAATGATTTTAATGGCATACGCGGGAAAGTACATGTGGACTCGTGTATACATGCAGAAAAGTCTGGGCATAACCGCGTATGGGGATTTTAACACTGTTTTTTAGTGAATTTTGTCCAAGTCTGTAGGAATGGGTGCCCAAAGCCATAAAAGCAATCATGAATCATATGAAGGTGAGAAATGATGCTATAATAGATGCCCCCTAATATATGAGGTCAGAAGGGGTACATGATGGCCGAAATGTATTATGCACATAGAAAGAAATTCGCAAGGACAAGAGAGGACTTCACCAGATTTCAGCCTGCCAAAAACCAATGAAAGAAAACAGAGAGTCAACTCATGCTGAGGCGGGCATACCCATGCTCAGTCCAAAATACATCATATAGAAAGTAGTGAATAGATCCAACATGTATACAAGTATAGCTGAACTGAAAGTACACAATGAATCATCTGAGCATGGCCCGGAAATATAAGTCTGAATCAATGTCCAAGTATCACATATAGAAAGCTGATCAAGGATGCTGCAACTGGATGTCTGGTATATAAGTAACTGAATCTCCAAGTACCAAATCATAAAGGGTAGATCTCATGGTACAATTACGTAACTCGGGAGCCAACATATAAGATGCTGTTGTACTGAACTGCAACATATAAGGGTGAACGGCATCACTGGCAGAAACTGAATGGACTGTCAAAAGTGAACCGAGAAATGTTGATGCAACCCGAGGTCTTCACCGATCACTATGGCACAATTCTACACAATGGGAATAAATGATCTGAAGTCGACCATGTGAGAAATCATTGGATTACCGGTCAATGATGTATACCGTTAACCAACGCGAGACAACCCACTGATAATGATAATGAGTGTCAAGGTGCCCCAGTACAATCTAACAAGTGCGAATGAATGAGTTGAAGTCGAACACTTGAAAGAATCTACCAATCAGGAGGAAATGATGAATCCCCACTGTCGATAGCGAAGAGTCTGCCACTGATGACTACAAACCCTAAGGTACTGACAAAAAGACTCTAGACCTTATTCCCAGAGCAATGAGTCGGAGTTGATGGGAAAAGATCTGCTGGAAGGAAGGCATTAAGGCATCCCACATCAGTCCAGCGTGAGTGTAACCCGCAGGCCAAGATTTGGAAGGAATCGGACGAAGCAGAGTGACGGAACCAAACCAAAGTATGTTTTCGACATGCACAAGATGAAGCTAGTGCACGAAAGAAACCCTCTGAACCAACCAATAATGAAAGATGACACAGAGGCGAGATATCCACTGATAGGGTCAAATGGAAATCAGGGTACTGCACGAATCCCAAGTGTGATAATGTATGCTGACGTCGAACACAAGGAAAACCACTCAGTCAAAGACCCATAATGATGATCAAATGCTGAGCACAAGGTCACCTATCAATGATGGAAATAGGGCCAGGGTGCGGCTCTAGGTTTGCTCTCAGAGCAATGTGTCGTAGTCGATAAGAGACAAACCCGTCGGCAAGAAGTCAATGGGGACCTTCTCAAACCAGCACGAGTAGAAGACCAAAACATCTGATGTGATAGAACAAGATACTGACAAGACCGGGAAGGTCGACTGAATAATGAGTCAAGAGACACCGCAGAATGGCCGACTCTGGTTATACTTCCCTTGAACAAAAGCACGACTCATGATGACCATGGCAGTAAAAAAGTGACACTGTCTAAGTCTGTTATGCAGGAGGCAGAACAAACTCTCCATATGATTGGAAAAGATAACCAACCGGGGGAGGACTGACAAGTGAAACATGGTAAAGGCTGAACCTAGGTCAAAAACTAAAACCATCCCAAATGTAGGAAATATATAAGTATATGTGATTTTTTCAAGGGCGACAAACTGATTCTGTACTACCATCAAAACAACGAAGATACATCCCATTCCCGCTCTTTTTGTTATATTTGATTTCTTTGTCTTTTTCATATAATAAGCCTGAAAAAGAATAAAATAATGCTATGGTACAATGGATAGAACGAGTATCAAGAAACAGATACTCTAGTTCCTGGGAATGGAACGATCCTATGCTCAATGCAAGGTGGCGGAAACTGGTAAGCGATACTCAGAGGAATGTTCCATCCATGGGTAAAAGGGTGTCAAGTCGCGATAGCTAAGTGCATGCAATGGTTAACTTGTACAAATAGTCAAGGTCAAAAGTTGGCTTAAACATTGAGTCCAAATGAAGCCGGCTAAAGGCCAGGATAAACAAGTAGCCAATATGCAATGCAGTAATACAACTCAACAACACCAGGGAGCCTCTAGGGTAATAGCCAGAAAAATGATAGTGAGGAAGAATAAGAATGAAGCTTCAACACATAATTCATGGCGGGACTAAAGAGGACTCCCGAGCCTACATAAAACGCAGCATGGGAAACAAGTGATAGCGAGGAACTAACTAGGAAGCCCATGTAAAGGAAGGCTCTACCACCAAGTCATGATTAAATAATCGGCGAGTGAAATGGGTGTAATAGTCATGACCTGATGGGATCGACCCTATGGCAAGTGATCAGTATGGAGGCTAGTATGCAAGATGCAGCGGAAAGTGATTTCCCTAACCTATATGCCAATGAAGATCATATACCTGTCATGACGAGTCAGTAATCATGGATCAAAAAACGGGGAAAAATCTCAAATTCGTCAAAATGTACCTGAAAACATACCAAACTGGGCACTTCCAAGCATCCGGGTTATGCAGCTTGAGATAGATTGAAAAAATAAGCATAACAAATTTCTGCGAAAATTTTCAACTTTTTAGCCATAAATAGAAAAATTACCTCATATTTGGTTCATTATTACATTGCTGATTTGGAAAAAAGTGCTCTGGAGAAAAAAACTTATTTCGTCAAATCAGGAGCAACCGACCGTCAAATCGCACCGAATTTGTCAGGTAAGCTCATCAATCATCCTTGCAAATCATTTTTTCCATTCATAAATTAAAATTTAGTGATTTTCACCATAGAAACCCTTGCTAAAAAACACGGGTTTGCGCATACGCGGGTTGGTAATGCTAAAGTTGCGTATACACGCGACTGTGCATAGATAAAGTCGTGTATGCGCAGGCCCAAATGAAAAAATGTGTAGTTAATGAAGGATTTATTGAATTTTGACAGGATGACAATCTCATGGAGAGAGCGTGAACACAGTGCAATTGATCAAGAAGTCATGCGAGATCGAGCATCGCTAAATATTCTTCGGAATTGCGGTTTGCTCAAATTTTTCAAAATGCCAAATATGAAAAGCAATGTCCGGTTGCTAGAAATGCTCGTGAATTATTGGGAACCGGAAGAGGACTGCTTTATGATAGATCAGATGCCAGTACGCATTGAAGTGGAAGACATATATTTTATTACTGGACTCTCCTGGAGGGGGGAACCAGTAGACTTGCACGGGAAGCCCTTGGGAGGGCTAACCGTGGAAGATTACGTCCACGTGTACTGCGTAGAGGGTTCCAAGAAAGTTGGAACTCAAATTGCAATTAAAGATTTAAGGGATTTGCACATGAAAATCCTCCTTTTCACCATTGGCAGAGTGGCAGGATCTGCCTCCCTACACCAGGCATCCAGGACGCAAATGAGCATAGCAGTGGAATGCTTGACTCATGTATATGATTGGTGCACAACCCTATTACTGAACATGAAGCAACAATTGACCTCAATCCGCCAAGAAAAGACAAAACACTTTGGATACGGTACAATTTTGATGACATTATTCTTTGAGAAGATACCAGCATTGAGACCCAGAGTCATCTCTACCATCAGCAGCCCGAGAGACCCAAGAATTTCCCGCTGGGCAGACATGATGAAGAGATTAGGGGGAAGTGAGGTTCCCCGGACCACTTGGGATGATGAGTTCTTCCTTTGGTGGGGAGAACAAATCATCGCTGTGGACGACTATCCTTATGCCGGGATGGACTTTCGTGGAGATCCAGATCTTGTTCTTCCACCAGGCACGGCATGGGGCACAGTCGGTAAGTTTGCAATTTTTTTTTGACTTATATAATTTTTTGGATTTTTTCAAATATGTATGAAAAAATGAAAAACAAACATGTTTTTGATTGGATTCATAATGACTTACAATGTAAACATGACCATGATACAGATATTGGACCAGTTCGACCTGAGGGTTTCCCGCGCCACAAGCATCGCAGGGGCGAAGCAAATACAGTGGATTCAGACAGGACCCTCCAGGCTGTACAGAGGAACTTGGAGGGGTTAACCAGCCAAATACCTATGGCTGCCATGGAAGATCTGCTGGAAACCATCCAGAGACGGGTGGGAGGAGTGCCTCGAGACTGGGTACGGTTATTCCGCCAAGTTGCCACCGCGATCATGTTCTATAGGAACACGACTTCTGGGCAGGGACCTCAGGAGTAGATAGATCAGATGACTGTATATTATTTTTTGAGACTGAACATGATCGGGCATAAGCCCAAATTTTGTATGACCCTATGGATCCAAATTTTGTAAAGTTTTTGAACACTCTGATGATATATATACAGCGATGTTTGATGTGATGTGATAAATGTATCAAAATATATGATGTTTTTGATGATTAAATTTTATTGTATGGAATGATTAATATGCCAATCAATTGCTTTATTAGCTAATGAGTCTGCTAACTAATTGTCAGCTCGAGGAATATGAATGAAAGTTAAAAAATGAAATGATCTTTGTAACAAACGTACCCTCAAGAACAACCGTAATAAAAATGGATCTCGAATCCGATAAGTATTGCTCAACTGCGACACCACCAGCTGAGAGTCCAAGAAAACTACCAACAAATCAACACCCAAAGATATTGCCTCCGAGAGTAGATAAACAACTGCAGTGTATTCTGCTATATTATTGGAAGCAGGACCAATGCAGACCCCTCTTGATACTAACAGCTGACCGGATGGATAATGAAGCACCCAAGCCGCGGAAGCTAAGTTCTGGGTGTGTCTACTAGCACCATTGGCAAAACCAAAATGACTCATGACATCCGACACAACTTGCCAAAGCTGATAAAAAACATCACCAACCCATCAAAGATCGAAAAACAACCAGATATGTACAAAGCAAAACTACTATATACAAGAGCAACATGCCAGGCCGAAGCCTAGGCATAATAATTCTTCAAATAGAGCCCATTTCTGGGCTCCGGCAACTCGTTCCCTTCAAAATCAACCAAGGTATATGCTCCTTTCTTAAGGACTTTTTTAACGATGAAGGGGCCATACCACATAGATTTAAACTTTCCTGCCCCCAGGGCATCTTTTTCTTGGGCATAGACCAAAACAAGGTCACCTTCCGAAAAAACCCTAGGTTTGACCGCCTTATCGTACTGAACTTTAACTCGGTTTTTATGCGCTTCATTCATCGTGGCGACATCCCGACGCTGCTCATCGAGATGTTCCAGATGAAGGAGACATTCTTCAAGACTAGAAGTGTCAGGAAGAAGTTCAACAACTAACTTAAGAGAAGGAATCTCACATTCAATGGGAAATACAGATTCCAACCCGTGAACTAGCTGAAACGGAGTAAAGCCAGTTGCAGTTTTCACTGACGTCCTGTATGCCCAAAGTCCAGGATATAGCATAATATGCCAGTTGGATCTAGCTTTATCGATTGTCCTTTGAAGAATTGTCTTCAAGGATTTATTCACGGCTTCCACTTGCCCATTGGCTTGAGGATAATACGGAGATGAATGCTCCTGCCGGAAACCCAATTTGAGAGCCAACTCAGCCATCATGCTATTCTGAAAATGACTGCCATGGTCAGTGACAATCTCTCTAGGAATACCAAAACAAGCAATAAACTGGTTGAAGAGAAAAAGAGCTGTAGTCTCACCATCATTCCCAAAAGTAGGCATAGCCTTGACCCACTTCGTAAAGTAGTCTACTGCTACGATAATGTACTTGTGACCTTTAGCCAAAGGCGGGTTACAAGTAGTATAATCAATACCCCACTTTGTAAAAGGACCGACAGTAATAACTAGAAAAAGCGGAGCTGGATGAGCGCGCATTTTTCGAGTATAGACTTGACACGGATGACACCTTTTGACCACTTCCATACAATCTTTGAAAATCGAAGGCCAAAAGTACCCAGCACACAAAATCTTTTGAGCTGTAGTAAGCCCAGATAAATGACCCCCACAAGCTCCACTCTGGGAATCATTCAGCGCAGCCTCAGCTTCTTCGAGAGTCAAGCAACGTCTCAGGATTGAATCAACCCCTCGACGGTATAAAGCATCACCAATAATCAAATAATTCTTGGCCAAGTGACGCAACTTACGATGCTCATCTTTCGAAAAAGTAGAGGGAAACTTCGCAGTCTGGAGATACACAATGATATCTCCGTACCAAGGATCCTGTGAAGAGATAAGAAACAAATGTTCATTCGGAAAGGATTCATCATAGATCATCTCTTCCCCACAGGGCAACTCGGAGATCAATTCCGCAAAAACCAATGATTTCTTGGACTTGGCAGACATGAACTCAAGATCAAATTCCTGTAAAATCATAATCCATATATTATATTTGCCCCCAATCACTCGCCTACTGAGGACAAACTAAAATGGATTGGCAGCTGCCAAAACATAAGTTTTGTGAAGAATAATGTAATGCCGGAGTCGCTGCACAGCATGAACTACTGCTAAAGCTAACTTTTCTATCGGAGTGTACCAGAGTTCAGGTCCTACCAAGCCTCGACTAAGGTAGTAAATAACATTTTTTACAAGAGCATCATCCTCCTGAACCAGAACCATACCGATGGTAGATTCTGCTGCTGCCAGATACAAAAGGAAATCCCTGCTATAATCAGGTGGACTCAATAAAGGAGCAGAGGTCAATGCTTTTTTCAAAGCATCGAACGAGCGTTGAGCAAAGTCATCCCAAAGAAATGGAACTCCCTTCTTCAACAATCTCATAAATCCCTTTGTAACTTCAGCATAATTTACGATAAATCTCCGAAGAAAATTAGACTTTCCTTGTAGACTTTGAAGCTGACGGATAGAGGACGGGGGAGGCAACCAAAGTATTGCCTCAACCTTGAAGGGATCTACCCTAATCCCTTCCTTAGACACAATGAATCCCAATAACCGACCGGATGTAACCGCAAAAACGCACTTGTTCGGATTCAATCTAATCTTATAGAAACGACATCTTTCAAATATTTTCCGGAGGTGACCAGGATGATCCATCCTCTTTTGAGAATGAGCAGCTAAATCATCCAAATACGCCTCGATAATCTTTTTGATGTCGTGGAAGGCATATGACATGGCCCACTGAAAGGTAGCCCCAGCATTTTTAAGACCAAAAGGCATCTTCTTGTATGCAAATGTACCCATGGACAAATAAAGGCAGTCTTATGCTGATCTTCAGGACGGATAGTAATCTGATTATATCCGAAGAAACCGTCCATGAAAGAGAAAATCTCATTACCGGCACACTCGTCAATGATCTGATCAATAAATGGTGTCGGGTAATTATCTTTAGGACATGCTTTATTTAGGTCTCTGAAATCGATGCAAACTCGAATCGTTCCTTGCTTTTTATCTACGGGAACGGGATTTGAAACCCATTCAGTCAAAGGAACAGGGAAAATGAATCCCGCCTTAAGCAGCTTTTCAACCTCAGCTTTGATAGCTGCTGCCTTCCTAGGATTGACCGGATGAAGTTTTTGCCTTACCGACTTAGCGTTTTCATAAGTCTTGATCTCATGCTGGACAATAGATGGATCTATACCAGGCATTTCCTCATAAGACCAAGTGAATACATCCCTATACTCTTTAAAGAGCTTGGTGTAAATTTGAACCTCTTCATGGGAACATTCAGCTCCAATGAAGACATTCTCGATAATATTGGGATCCCTAGAAATGTTCAGCGGGATAGTAGGAGAAATCACAGCCATGTTCCCTTCAGCATAAACCTGTGTTGGTGCTAAAGGGTTCAGGACTGGGCGAATAGGACCAGGAGACTGAGGACTTGGGAAACTAGCTTCAACTTCACTCAAATCAGGTAAAAAATAATACCAATGATGTAAGTCATCCCACGGTCTGTCTATACCAATCATGGCCTCCAGTATGGCCTCTTCAGATGGAAGAGTGGTATCAAGGCAATCCTGGGCAGAAGAAGAACTAAGTGTCCAAGCTGGAGCCACATCTCCATCCAACTCATCCGGTGAAAGAGGAGCTGGGATGGATTCTGCAGAGTCAACAATAGACTGATAAGCAATCTTAGCTGCAGAAATAGGAAATGCCATTCCACCCACTTGACCTTCCGCTAATGTGGCAGTAGGGGAAGGTAAGGTCCAAGGGTCCGAAAAATAATGAGTTCTGAAGAACTCTCTTCGAAGAGGAGCCTTGGAGGATGAAATAGCATTTATATGCATCGTAGGAGGAGGAAGATCGAAAGTACCCATCAAGGAGGAATACATTCCAACTCCTAAATTCTCAACAGGCACCTTAGTATTATCCAACTTAGGAACAGATGAGTCAGTAGACGCATTCGGGTCTACAGGAGGACAGTCCAGTTGATCCACTGTAACGATCCTCCCTTCATGAGGGAAACATATAATGCGAAATAATGAGGATGCAATGGCATCCATCTCATAAATCTAGTTTCTCCCCAACAGAAGGTTGTAGTCCAAGCTTGCATCTACTATCTCAACCTCTATATTGATAGTTTTGCCCCCAACATAGATGGGCAAAGCTGGGACAATGCCATGGGGTCTGTGAGAATGACCATCGAACGCAGTCAGAAGAGTGGTAGATGGAATAGCTTTGGGAGATCCAAGTGTCTTCCAGCATGCGAGAGACATCACGCATGTGGAAGAACCCTCATCAACAACCATCCGAAAGATGTTACACTTCCCATACGATGATTTAATATGAAAATCCATGTGATGAGGAGGTCTCTTCTTAAAATTAGACATATCAAAAGTAATCAGAAGAGAATTTTTTGGATCAATAGCCCCAATGGCAGTGAGCAAAGCACTGCGCTGAGCTGGACAAGACTGGAGTACCTCTAAAGCTGACATAGCACAAGGACTCTGCGCTAGATCTTCCACAATAGAGTAGTTCTGGGCAGCCCTAGCATTTGGATTAATGGTCGATCGCTTAGAAGATGCTTTGGGCATCCGAGGCATAGACTCAACAGTAGGCTTCGTAATGTGAAGCGGTTCAGTAGCATCAGGAGTATCCTTAGCTTTCAAAGACTCTTCTCTGCCATAATCACGGGATCGCGTAGAGACATCCACGTGAGCACTCATCATGAAAATGTTCGATGGAATTTCCCCTTCCTGGGTGCCTCCAGAGGAAGCCCCAGGATTTTGGTTCGCACCAACAACTGACCGTTGCCCTTGGGGAAAAGGGTTAGTTAACACAGCCTGGGAGCTAGAAGAACCCTGCTAAGCTAACAAGCGCTACGCATCCTAAATTTTAGGGCAAAGGTGCGTAAGATGGTCTCCAACACACAACTTGCATGGAAACTTTACTTTCCTTTTCTCCTTTGGACCCTCACCAACATGCTCGTTGGTTTTATTCGCATTACCCTTCCCATTCTTGCCCTTTTTCTTATTGTTTCATCCCTTCTTCTTCCCTTCGGATTGCTGATTTCCTTTGGGATCAGAATCTTGGACAACATTTATGGAAAAATACTGGGAAGGCAATGACTCAGCAGGCACAACCTGACCAGAAGGAGCAGATTGCAAAGACAACTGTTGCAGTTGAGTAAGCAGGCTGGCTGCACCACTATTGATCGATCCGATCAGTCCGTCACCATGCGGACCAGGCTTATTTTTGGATAAATCTAATTTGGAGCGAGGAGCATTGGGAAAATACTTGTGAAGGACCCTAGACTGAGAATATATCTACTCTAGTTGTTGGGCCCTAAAAATGGCCTGCTCCTCAGAAAATACCCCGGAGAGGGATACATCTTTCGAAATATCTGACTGCAGGGATTTCAAAAACCATTCCAAAAGGAATTCACCAGGAATATGAGCTTTAATAAGCCTCTTCCTTCTCCTCCATTCCTGAATGTGATCAGAAATGTGGGTTGCGTCGTCCTCTTTAAAATTAGCTAGGAGTTCAGTCCCAGCATCATATCGGACAGGCAACTGAAAATGGTTCAGAAATGTAACAGCCAGTTCTCCAAATGTAGCAAAACTGCCCCCAGTAAGCTCAATATACCATTTTGCAGCATTTCCAATTAGGGTGCGTTGAAATAATCTCAACCTAATCGAATCATCGATCAGGGAGTTCGAAGAACACCATAAATGGAAAGTAGTGATGTGGTCAGCTGGATCTTCTCCATTCTTACCTTCAAACTTTGGAATGTTTGAAGGAAGTTTGGTGGGAACCAGAGGCCACCTCGGACTATAACGAATCGGATCATTAGTCAACTTCGACAGATCTGGCAAGTTTAACGTTGCCAGAAAAGGTAAGCGAGGCGGAGCCTGAGGATTCCATCCTTGATAGGATGAATTCCCAACATTATGAAAAGAATACCCTGGATTTGATGAGGCACCAGGTTGCCGAAAAGAACTCGTAGAAAAATGAGAACAAGCTCCTCCCCACGCCGAGTTGCCAAAGAACGGACCAGTTCCCCCGCCTGAAGTATTGAATGAAGAGGAAAGCCCCTGGTAGGGGTTCCAGGCATTAGATAGAGGGGAAAAGGTCTGATAAGCACTCGATGAGGGGAAAGAAGCATTCCCTTGGTGACCAGTGTAAAACTGATTCCCTGCCCCCACTGTAGTGTATACGGGGTTCCAACCTGTAAAAGTAGTCGAACTTTGCCCCCCAGACCAAGGGTTGAAACTCTGGGTCTGAGAAGTAAACGGAAAGGACCCTAAAGAAGGATTCGAACTAGGAATGTGTCCAGTTCTGAAGGGGAACCCTTGAAATGAAGCTGATCCACTAGCCATGGAAGACATGGGTGTAGATCCAACTACAACAGCGGAAAAGGAAAAAGAAGGAATCCCACTAGTGGGCATTCCAAAACAGAAGGGACCAGAATGAGAAGCTTGTGCTTGGGTGAAACCAGAGCCAAACACAGCATCACTAGAAGCAATCGAAGATAAAGCAATAGTGCCCCCTCCTTCAACAGAAGCAGGAGTCTGAATGCCTGCAGCACTCACAGCAGAAGCCGCGTTCCCAATCATGGCCATCGAAAGGTATGAATAATACGGAGGATCTTCCGGTCTCTCTGACTCAGGTCCGACGTATTGAACAAGGAACGGATAATCAGGAGGAAGAGGAGATGACCCTGACACAGGAGGTTCAGGTAATTCCTCAATTTGAAAATCTTCTTCCTAAGGAAATAAAACTCGCGAGGTGAGCGAAACGCTCCTCTCGGAACCGACACCAGAATCAGCTATGAAACCTTTAGACCCTTGTGGAGGATCTCTCTCCACTGCGTCAGACGCCACAGGGTGGTAACCACCTGCTAAATCACTCCTACGCCTTCTCGAAGAAGGCTCTGGACTCTCGGGAGATAACCCCCGGATTCTCCTCGATCGACGAGGTGCTTGATCAGCCACTTTTATAGATTTTAATTAGACTCAAAAAAGTGTAAAGCTAGGCAAGCTAGGAGCAAAGAGCACTCACTAAAAGAAAAATCCCTGAGATACAATCAAGCAAACAGCCTCCAAGTATTTCCACTCCGGGTGATGAGGACCGGACACCAAAATACAGGAAAGCGAAATATAGGACCTCCCGAAAGCAGTCTGGGATGATTAGGGCCCAGAACAACTAGCGAAGGTATCAGAAACAGTTACGCCAACCTCCTAACGATAGCCTTTGTCGGCTCAAGCATCCAAGCTTCGCAAGGGCACCCCCCAGAAGTACTGCTGAAAGTGATGCGACGTCTGCCTCAGGTACCACGGGTATTCCCCCCCGCAGTCACCTGTGTGGAACCTAGGAGTGGCAACTATGGGCACCAATCCATGTCAGAAGCCGGGCGGAACGGTCTTGAGGTCAGATTCAGCTAATCAGAGAGGGGGTATCCCTCTTCTCAGCCTTCACTTCCCCTCGCGCTTGACTCTCTGGAGGAGAGCTTTCCCGGTCCACCTAACAGAGTTGGATTTCACTCAATTAATCAACTTCTATGTTTTGTTTGAGCGGCCTTGGAGAGTTAACTCTCCACTCACCTAATCCAAGGCCCTAAAACCTAGCTAGTTGGTGTATGACACTTAGAAAACTTTCTAGTTGATTTTAAATTATATCGCTTATTTTAATCGGTTGTTATGTTAATTCAGAGGGATGCGAAGATGAAAC
This sequence comes from Pinus albicaulis, assembly GCA_034641835.2. NCBI lineage: Eukaryota > Viridiplantae > Streptophyta > Pinopsida > Pinales > Pinaceae > Pinus > Pinus albicaulis. Next base: position 73,640 of record JAXQQM020092889.1, on the reverse strand, counting down.
TCATGGTGTTTTGACGCAAAATGAAATTAATAAAAACCAAACTACATGCAAATGCAGTTATTGTCTTTCGATGAAAAGCAACTTCTACACAGGCTCTATGAGATTAAAAATTGTATTTTTCTTTTCAGATAACAAACTCACACTCACAAAAACTATGAAAATGACTAAATGCTTAAGTGCACCTAATGAAAATCACTACAAGCATGCAAATTCTAAGATGCAAAATCTCCTAAAGTAGAGTGAAATTTCCCAAAGATCCTTCAGTTTTATCTCTTTTTGGTTGTCCAGAAAGCTAGTTCCCAAAATCAAGAACTCTTAATATGAAGACACCAAAAACGCTTAAAAACAAGAGGAAGAAATCAACGACAACTCCTTTCCAAAATCAAGCCAAAATCCAAAGGCAAGAAACCTCAACAAAGCTTCAAAAGATACAAAGAAACGAAAACAAAAATGCAAAAACAAAAGCAAACAACAAAGTAAAATGTTTTTTGAGCTTTTGAGTTTTATAAAAGAAGAGTTCGAAAAGACCAAGCAAAACTATAAAATCCCAAGCCAAACAACACTGAATTTCAAGCAAAAACTTCAAAAATGCTCCAAATCTTATAGGGCTAACTAGTAGCAAGATCAATATGAGAAAAAGAAGACAAGAAAACTCAGCCACTCAGCCTAGAAGAATAGTACAACCTTGTCGCAAACAAAAACTTCAAAGAACCAAGAAAGACTCTTCAAAAGTTGCAACAAGACCTAGCCAACTGAACTCAAGAAAACCAACCAAGAAACGGGCAAAAATTGTAGTGCAAAGCAAAACACAAGGATAGGAACGAGTAAACGAGCAGAAACTCTCTGTTCTGATAAAGAAGAATAGCCAAGAATGCTCAGAAAGAGATCTTGGTACTCAAACCAGAAGTGCCAGCACCAGAAACAACACTTTGCCAAAAAGACTAGTTTTCAATCAAACAAGAGAGAGAAAATACCAGAGACCACTTTCTTCGCAATCCAGAGGGTACAAAGACACTGTAGGAACAGGTCTCCACAGCCAGAAAGGACTAAAAAGTCAAGAAATCAAAAAATTCAAAATCTGCCTAGGTATACGCAACTTCACAGTTTAGCAACAAGAGTGCATACGCGACTGTGCTAAAGGAAACTCGCGTATACGCGACTCCCTTTAACAAAAAATGCGTGTATACGCGACTGTGTGTAGAAAAAACCGCGTATATAAAGGTAGATAATGAAAAACAAAAAGGATCAAGCCTGGATAAGAAACCAGGACTTCAGACTGACTGAGAAAAAGTAAACTGGACTGGAAATAAAAGTTAAAACTGTTGGAAACCTATCAAACAGCTGAAACCACCCAACAGGGGAATCACAAGAATGTGATCCCCAGTGGAGTCGCCAGTTCTGTTTCGGGGAAAATCACCCTAGAGGTTTGTTGGGTTTAAACCCCCACAGAGCAGGGCATGCTAGTTAAGAAGGACTCACACAACCATACATGTTCATGAAAAACTAAATAGAGTATATCGAGGAAGTTACCCGTAGGTCCTACGGTTGAAGCAGATCCCGCGGGGTCCAAACTCCCATCAACCCTTCTTCCTTCTTAACGTGAAAGACAAGAAGAAACAAGCACGAAGAACTGGTTGTACAGCATATATCTACTCTAAATGTTAGTGAAATCCATATGCAACATTAAATAAACCATAATAAATGCTTAAATAACAATATTCTCACATATGCAAGCAGACACTAACACGTATATCTTGGGAACAAGATGGTTCTTTTGTATTATAAATATTATGTACAGAAATAACGAGTGGAGAGATTACCTGAATCCTTCCACGATCTTCGAGCAGACCGTCTTCCGGATCCATCCCACCCTTGCCTCGCTAAGATTCCTTCTGAACTGGTGCATACGAGATGACATATAGAGAGATGAGCATCTCCAGGAAACAAGGGTTTCCTATAATGAACTGGGAAGTGCAGGAGGCACGGGAATTCAGACTTGGATAGGGAATACCAATAGAGTATAATATCAATAATTTCTCTCTCTCCCTTAGGCCATGCACATGAGGGGCTTTTATACTCCCTCAAAGTAGTTTCATTAGTTGGAAACAGTTGGCCACGTGCTGGGGTGGTTGAACTACTAGAGTAACCATCAACCCAACCCGAAAATAGAGAATTTTAATATATTTTTTAATGATTTTAATGGCATACGCGGGAAAGTACATGTGGACTCGCGTATACATGCGGAAAAGTCTGGGCATAACCACGTATGGGGATTTTAACACTGTTTTTTAGTGAATTTTGTCCAAGTCTGTAGGAATGGGTGCCCAAAGCCATAAAAGCAATCATGAATCATATGAAGGTGAGAAATGATGCTATAACAAAATGTGAAAGTAAAAGAAACATATATATACACTATATACTGCAGGCCTCTGGGACCCTTGTCAGTATTAAAAATAGGGTTTTAAGAACTGCCCATTTACGGGCGCCTCGATCACGTCACCTTCGAAGTTCTCTAGTGTGAAGGTGTTATTTCCTTTAACCTCAGCAATTTGGAATGGCCCGAACCATAGTGAGTCAAAATTTCCATGCTTACCCTTCTTAGCTCTTCTGATGTCCCATCTCAGTAATAATCCTCAGACTGAATTTACTTGCCTTTGGCATGTTGATCAAAAAAACCCTTCATTTTTTCCTGATATTCTGCTAACTGGTCATTCACTTGGTTCTGAGTCTCTTCTAACTCAACCAGCTGGTTCATTCTTCTGATAAGATCGTTGGGCTCTTCTTGGCTATCCTGTAGGAACCTGGCCACAGGGAAAGCGAGCTGAATTGGGAAAATCATCGCTCACCCAAAGACCAGTTCGTATGGGGACTTTCCTGTCGATATTTTTTTAGTGATTATGTTCGCCCACAATGCGAATTTAAGCTGAGAGTCCCAGTTTTTATGAATTTCATTTATAGCTTTATTTAATGCCTTCACCAATGTCTTATTGTAAGACTCAGCTAGTCCATTTCCCTGGGATAATAGGCTGTAGAATGCCCCAAGGTGATATTGTATTCCTGACAGAAATTGGTGAATTTGGCAGACTTGAAAGCCTGAGCATTATCCATCACAACCTTAGCCAGACAACCTAATCTGGATATGATATTCTCCTCTAGAAACTTGATCACAACTGCATCGGTGGCATTTCTCGCTAGTATAGCCTCTACCCACTTGGTGAAGTAGTCGGTGGTAGTTAGGATCCACTTATGGTGACCACTGGATGCTGGGTGGATCTCCTCGATGAAGTCGATCCCCCATTACTGAAAAGGCTCTTCTATATGTACTAGGATGATGGGTAAGGGTGCAAAATTCTGTTTTTCAGTGAACCTCTAACACTTATCGCATGCCCTGACCCGAGCATGTACATCTCCAAACAATTTGGGCCAACAAAAGCCTGCTTTCAAAATATTGTGGGCTATAGACCGCCAACTATAATGGCCTCCACAGATGCCTTCATGGAATTCATCCATGACCTCCTCCACTTCAGACGCTATGAGGCACAAGAGTATACTTCTCGGATTTCAACCTCAACGTTCAATATTTAGCCTTATCAAAGTTCAATGGGCACCTGAGGGTTAAAAAGTATTCTACAATATTCTTATACCAAACACTGATCAGATACTTCATGTGTGTTTTTTGCATAGTAGTTTCTATCTCGGGCTGTTCATCCATGCCTTCAAGTAACTCTCCAACTCCCATGGATAGATTTATTCCCAAAGCCTGACATTTTGACTCAAACAAAATTCTGGCCAACCCTTGTCCCTTGATAAGCTTCGTAGGGCGAATGTTCAATTCATATTCTTGGATCTTGGCGATCCATTTACCTCTTTTTCCCTCGCTCTCTCCTTGAATCAAGATATCTTTCACCGTGGTCGTAGGCATGAAAGCAGTTATGGCTGACTACAATACATACATTCGGAAATATTTTAATGATTTTACCATGGCATATGCCTGCTTTTCTAAAATGTTATACTTCAACTCGGCATCCCAAAGTACTTAACTGAAAAAGTCGATGGGCTGCTCATACCCTTCCTCATTTTCCTGTAATATACAACGACTATAGTATGTGGGGAGGAAAATGAGAATATCATGAATGGCTTACTATAATTTGGTCCTGCTAATACTGGGGCTTCTGAAAAGGCACTCTTAATTTTGTTGAATGCTTCTCTTAATTCAGTTGTCCATTTCAAATCACTGTTTTTCTTAAGCATCTCAGTGATATGTCGAACTATTCCTGCATAGTTCGGGATAAATCTTCTCAGATAATTTATGCATCTGATGAATACCTAGACCTCCTTCTTGTTTCAAGTAAGGATATGTCATTAATTACCTCCACTCTTTTTGGATCAATCTTCACTCCTGCTTTAGTTACAATGTGCCCTAGTAATTTTCCTTCTTCTAAAGAAAAGATGGACTTCTGAGGATTTAGGGACAAACCATACCTACAACACTTGTCGAAATTCTGACGCAAATGTTCAATATGCTCAGCATCATCCTTCGAAAAAATGGTGATATCATCCAGATACACCACCACAAACTTGTCTTTCTCTCCTATGAAAGTGATGTCCATCGCCCTCTAGAAAGTGGCTCCCGCATTTATTAGGCCGAAAGGAATTTGGGCATACATGAACGTGCCCCATGGTGTGGTGAATGTCATCTTCTTTTGATCTTTGGGAAGGACTGCCACTTGGTTATAACTAGAGAATCCGTCCATCATGGACATTCGAGAGGATCCAATCACTTTCTGCAATATGTCATACATCTTGGGGAGGGGATAGTTATCCTTAAGGGGTGCTCTGTTCAAGTTCTGAAAGTCTACACATAACCTTATTTCTCTATTCTTCTTTCAAACTGGGACTAGGCTGGCCACCCATTCTAAATATCTCAGAGGCACAATGATCTTAGCCTTCAGCAGCTTCTTGATTTCTTTCTCTATGGAAGGAAGCAGCAAAGCGTTAATCTGTCTTAACTTTTTCTTATGTGACTTGGCATCTCCCCTCAGTGGGATTTTATGCTGAATGATACTAATATCAAATGTTTTCAGATCTTGGTAGGACCAAGCGAAAACATCCTTGTACGAATGGAACAATTGAAAGTATTGTTCTCTGTATTCTTCTGGGAATCCTTTAGATAATTTGACAATATTAGGATCCTCTACTGTCCCGATGTTGACATCGTTTACTTGACCTTCCTAGGTCACCTTGTTAGGGCTGATAGGAATGTTATTTTTCACGAAAAATCCTTCCAAAGGTACTAGACCCCTGGGGATTACGTTCCCTTTCAGTTGCAACACCCTGTGACTAGCCACCGTCTCTTGCCATTTATTTTGGGGTTGTTCTTTGGTCTCTAGCTCTTCTCCGGTATCAATGACCAAGTTAGAGAACTCTCCGATCATTTCCATGAAGCGTTTCATCTGCTCCTCATCCTCAAACACCTGCCAGTGTTTGATGTTATCTAGTATATATGGACGATAATGCACCTCTACTTCATATCTCAAGAGCGGATTTTGGGGTGGACGAAAATTACTGGCTACTACAGCAAGGGAATCAGCCATCCTATTGTTATCTCTCGGCATAAATTGTATATTGAACGCTAGGAAAAAAATTTCCACTAGGTCCCATACTTCATTTCTATATGCCCTTAACTGAGGATGTTTGGCTTGGCACTGATTTTTAATCTGCCTTACCACCAGCTCTAAGTCTCCAAAAACTTTAAGACTCTGAATGTTCATATCCTTGGCAGTTTGTAAACCCAAAATCAGTGCATCATACTCTACCACATTATTGGTGGCTTCATATTCCAATTTAAATGAGAACAGGACTAGTTTTCCAATAGGAGAGATTAACAGGACTCCCGTTCCATTTCCTTCCCTTGAATTTGCTCCATCAAAGTGCAGAGTCCACATCCCCCTTTTGTCACTACTTGACGATTGTTCCAGCTTCATCAGATTGAATGTCGGTTCCTATAAGAACTCTTGGTCTTCCTCTAGCATAATACAAGATAACTCTCCCTCCTTGCTATATACCGGAGAATTGACTGAGCCATCAGCTCTAGTCACCATATTGATGAATCTTGACTCCCGATATAGCCTTCTTTCTTGCCCCCCAAACACTAAAATGGTTACATAAGTGAGGTCAAGCTTGATTGACCCGCCGATTTTGGTTCCCCATGATGTGGAAAAAAGAATTCCTAACCAAGCAGGGATATTAGTGACCACTATTTCCATAATGACACTCTTGGCCGGAATCTGGGCCAAGTTCACCACCAGATCTTTGATCATTCCCAGGCATTTGACCCTATTGGAGTCTGTTATCCCCCCTATGAAATTCTTGACAAGCAGGCTGGGGGCTATGTTATTTTGGAGACCTTCAAGGAATGCATCTCCCCTAAAAACACATCATCCTTGAGGTCTCTCTGCGCTTTCTCTTATATAAATCCTATCTACTGATCCATTCCTCAAGAGGCCTACATCACCCCTTGTTCCCTGCCAACTCCACATCTTTCCCCCCTTTTCCCCTGTCTGCTCCTGAAATCTTCTCTGATACCCCTGCACCCTTTGTTTTCCCTGAAATCCCCTCAAAATCCCCTTGAAATCTTGTTTCTGCCCCTTGTTTGGCCTTTTCACCCTTCATTCCCCTATTGTTTCCCTTGGCTAGCCTTAAAACACTTTGAAAATGGACCTAAATCATAATTTCATTGAAAATGGCTTAAAAACCCACTTTCGGACCATATAACAGGCCTCAGCCCCTTCTCCGCTAGCCCGCACTGTTTCTCTCCATGTAACCCGATTTCGTGACCGAGAATTAGGTGGAAAGGCATTTTTGCAGGGTTTCGCTCCTAAATCCTCATGTCCGTACTCCTTGATCCCCCGCAGTTCATCTCCGCCGTCCATTCAAATCCACAAAATCGACGGTTCACGGTTCATCCATGTCGGGGTCGTCCCTGACCGTCGATCTTCATAGATCGGACGATCCTCGTTAACCCCGCCGCCTCCGTCGTTTTCCACGTTCAAATCCTAGATCACATCTCCACCGTCCATTTTCCCGACAAATGAACGACACGGAGCCCATCCGCCCTGTGGTCCCCGTCGCACTGTTCATAAACCACGTTGTTTTTTCCGCACTGCCTTTGGGCGATGGGTGGTATTTCCCGATAGCCCAGCGATTCCACTCACCTATCGATGCGTTTCTTCTGTACGACTCCAAAACCACCCATCCCCCGCGCATTATCATTCGGCCCAAACCTCGCAGCAAAATTCACGGCAACTGTTAGATCTTAAACGTCTCATCCGACGGTCATCATTCATCTAAGCTGCTCGCCCATTAATCTGCCTATGCCATGCCCGCTAGCCCACCGTCTATAGCCCTCACCATCGATCTCCACCATAATCGACGGTCCAGATCTGTTTGCCCTCCGTTGACCACCCCTGGGTCCGCCCGCCACGTCACCACCACGTGTGTACACCATACACCCATCTATTCTGTCGCATATAACATCCAAAGGTTGAGGTTTATATCGTTTTCATGTACAATCGTTTCACATTCTACCAACCTCATGCCATCTCCGCTCTCGACCATTACAAATCACCTCTCCGCCGCTCCTCTGCATTATTTCGTCGATCATCTGCAGTCCCACTGTCGCCCTCACAGTTATCCGCATAATCTTCCATCTCATCCATTGTTTCCCTCACAGTTTTCAAATTTTTGCAGGGTTATCAAGAAGAATGGCCGCCATAATGCACATCTACTAAAAGGACAGAGGAATCTGAGAAGATCATTTACAGAGGCAGTATTTAAATAAGAAGAAGGACCCGGGAAGGTGAAAACAGGACGATCATTTAAGGAAGCAGAGTTTAAAGCCCTATGGAAAACCTTTCCAGCACCATTAAAACCTGATCTAACCTGTCAGAAGCAAAATGAAGCGGCAAGGTGTTTCAGTACAAAGCAAAGGGGATTAAGGCGCGCTAATGAAGATCCCGAGCCTTAAATCAATGGTTTAGTAGGCAAAGCACCAGTTTGAAGGCCCCGAGGATCGAACAGAAGATCCAATGCACAAGTAAGAGGTAACATTAGGGTTTATTCACCAGCAGAATGTATTTCTTCGTCAAGTACAGGGCGCCCATATAGTCTTTATTATGCACTATGTCCATGAAAGAATTTCCACCCTAACAACAGTTTAAAACCACCAGAGCATTTATATGGCGGACTTCTCAGTAGTTTATTTTATTTTTTGTTCAAAGCACTTGGAGTACTATAGCCAAAAGAAGTCAAGATCATATCCGGAGAAGATCACTCTTTCATAAAAGAGGACGCAGAGATTAAATACTCAGTATTCAAACAGAATGGGCTTTGGCTCTCTTTCCTTTCAAAGGTTTAATACAACATTTAGTGTTCACCTACCTCCTCAGTCGATCTTCTGTTCATCCTCAGCTATAAAGCTCATGAGAGAATATTGTAAAGGTTGTTGATGAGATATCAGAGAAATGTAAGAACTTTCCTCTTGAGACAAGTTCTCTGTGTAATACTGTAAGATAGGCTGAGATTTGATGTATTTAGACTGAATGTTTAGGCTGTGGGCAATGATGTACTTGATTGGTGTTGTTTTTAATATGACAAGCATGTTTCTTTGGATCCTGATCTAAAGCAACTGGTGATGTTTTCCTTTCTGTGTATTTGTGATTGACTTGCTTTCATTTCATTACGTTTCTTCAGGCTCGCATCAGAAGTTTGGCATAAGATTTACCCTTGATAGGTACCTTATGTTGCTGCTCTCCCAGCCTTTTATGTTTTCTGCTTACATGTGTATCTGAATATTGATTCCAATTGATTTAACCAGTGTAGTGGATGTTATTGCCTACTCTCTGATGTATGAATTAACGAAATCTATGTTTAGATGTTCTTGTTAGGATTTAGTTGAATGAGTTGAGAACCCTGGGAGGTTTAGAACTTTGTCTCTGCCTCACTAGGATCTGTCCATCTCAATTAAGCCTTTCTAAGATCCCTTGTGTTACCTCTGATTTTGCCCAAGCAGGTCTGGAGTTAAATGACCTCTGACCTGATCTATAGACAGAATTGGATGGTTCTCCTCCTTTCATTTTCAGTCCTTAATGTCCCATCCCAAATATCATCTTTAAGATCCAAATTCCCTAGATGACTAGCCCAACTGAAAGCTTGCACATTGAACACAAATAAACCATTTCTTGACTCCATTTTCCAATGGCCGTGATGTTCCCTGAGTTATCTATCTTAGCCTAATCCCCTCTATGCTCATCCTTGTCTTATATTGTACCTTCCTTTCTTGATTCCCAACAACCAAACACGAACAATCACACAAACAACCCTGAGCCTATAACTAGCCTAAGATCATAACTCAGAGCTTCAAAGACATACACTTTTAAAATCACAGAGACATCCCTCTCTGGACCTAGGAGGGCTAGATCCTAAGGTCTAAAAGTGGTTCTATGTTGTCTCATATTTTAGTCTTGCCAACCTGGCCAAAACATGGGAACCCCAACATAATGGCGACTCCACTGGGGAATTGAGTGCATTACAATTTGAACATCCCTAGGTATTCAAAACCCACAATCTCTGGTTAGGTTGGCAGTTAGTCACACCTTTTCTCGGACAGCCTCAGTGTCATTTGTTGTGTTCTATTGCACTCTTGGATAGAGCCTGGACAGGGCCAGGTAGCCTCCAGATCTCATCCTCTTTTGGAGGTGACATATCTGGTAAATGCCCTCCCAGTCAATCTCTGGTTAGAGTTTGTTGTGTTCTAAGGTTATCCTTGAAGGGTGATAGCGCCTGAGCACTGTGGTGGACAGTGTAATCCCTAGACATACCCTAACCTTCCACCTGGCGACTCCATTGTTCCTAAACAAAGAGACTCCACTGGTGATCAGTAGGCCTGCTGATTAACTTGGTTTCACATTAGACTCCACTGGGAGACCAGCCTTTGAAACAAAATTAACCACAATAGAAGTAACAAGTAGGGTTAAGCTGCTTGGCTAAGAAAAAATATTCTAGCTTTCAGAACCATTCACACAAGAGCTTATCCCAACCCTGATCTACCTGAAATAGTTGACAATCCGGAGAGTATCCTCAAGGGAGCCCCTACACTTAAAATACCAGCTATTTCCAGTCACATTCATAGAGCTAATTCTACACCAGAAGATCTTACAGCTCTATTGAACCCATTCCTTGACCTAGATCCTCCAAACAGCTTACCAAGAACTAGGTCATTCAATCATCTAGACTAGCCAGACCTTGAGTTTCATAGTTCACCATCTCACAGTGGTCAGCACACTGGGGACAGAGGAACCCCTCCTTCTACACCACTTGATAACCACTTCATTCAAAACTTGGGGCTCTCCCACCCTAGATCTGCTCAACAGACTTCTGCTGGTCCTAATATTCCTATCATCCACATACCAGCTGCTCAAGCCAACCCCATACCTCATCAGCATATTATCATGGTAGCCTGGTATGCACCTCTGGTTTTACCTCAGCCCTTGTTACCCTTACCCAATGATTATCAGTCAAAAATCCCACACTTCACTACTAAAGAATCCATCACATCCCAGCACCATGTAGATAAGATGGAGGATTCTTTTGACTATATGGAAATTGATGATGAAACAATCAAAATGAGAATCTTTTCCCAAAGCCTAGGGGGTGATGTAAAGAAATGGTTTAAATGCCTACCCCCTGGCAGTATCCAAGATCTCCCTGCATTATATCGGACCTTCATAGACTAATGGGAAGTTAGAGAAAACCCTCTCCAGCTCCTAGCAGAATACATGAACCTTAAAAAGAATGTGGGAGAGAGTGTCCATGATTACACAACAAGATTTAATAGCATTTACAATGCCCTCCCCCCACATATGAAACCTCCACAAGGGATGGCCCTGGCTAAATATCCTGATGGATTTGATGCTGACATGGCCTACGAGATTAGAGATAAAGAGTATAACACATTGGAGGACATGCAGAAAGGAGCAGTGAAAATAGAGGCAAACCTGATTGAGAAAAGAGCAAGACTGAAAGCTGAGAAAAGGGTAACATACAGGGATGACAGTGTAGCTTCCACATCTGATCCCAAATATGATAGACTGTCTAAAAACGTGGAAGAGCTACAACAAATGATAAAAAGGATGGTTGTCCAAAATAGAAACCAAAACCAGAACCAGAACGTTAGAAGAAACAATGCTGCTCCCAACAGACAAAGAGAGTCAGATCAACAAGTTGTTCCCCCATTTCAAGAAAACTTTCTAGATGAAGATGAGGGAACCATAGAAGAGTCTGAAGGGAACGGAATAAACATGTTCGAAACAGAAGACTCAGCCCTTAACTGTGATTCAGGGGAAGATCAGCTCTCACCTTCATACTGGGATGAGGGATGGTTGGAAACTAAGGATTACAGGTTGGGATTTGAAAATGCCATGATGCAGGTTAGAGAACAATATAAACTTAGGAGAAAAAAGAACCAAGAGAATTCCAAAACAAAGACTCCTGAGGTAACCATCAAGAAAAGACCTGATAAAACTTCTAAAGCATCTGCTGCAAATAACAAGTCAACAGTTGAAAGTTCTGGTAAACACAAGGGAAAAGACAACCAAGACACTGAAGAACGAAGCCAACCAACTAGCAGTACTAGCGCTTCAGTTAGTACTCCTGATACAATTGTTCCCAACCCTGTACATAGTGAGAAATCACAAACTAATACAGCCACTAAGGCAGTAGAAAATAAAACAGAGTTAAGCACTCCAAAGACCCAGTCCACCTTCAATTTGGAGAGTGAGATTGCAAAAATCAAAATCGCTATGCCATTATCTGAACTGGCCACTCAAAATGTATATAAAGGCCAAATTTTGAAAGCATTGAATCTGGGGGAAAAAAACGACACTGTAAATTTGAACGATGATCAACTTGCCCTCCTGTTTGGTCCAAAGATTGAGGGAAAATTTCAGGAAGGGGTAGTTCCACCTTTCTATATCAGTCTCAACATTCAAGACAAGATACTTCACAACGCCATGCATGACTCTGGAGCATCACACAATTTAATGCCTAAGGTAGTGATGGAAAAGCTAGGCCTAGAGATAACAAGACCCTACAAAGAATTGTATTCGTTTGACTCTAACAGAGTAAAATGCCTAGGCCTAATCAAAGACCTATGTGTGAGCTTGACCCAGATCCTAGCTACATGTATGGTCATGGATGTTGTGGTGGCAGATGTACCACCCAAGTATGGCATGCTGCTATCTAGATCATGGGGAGACAAACTACAGGGAATAATGCAGATGGATGGCTCATATGCCACTATCCCTATCTTTGGCTAACTGAGGAGACTGTATAGAGAATCCCAAATGAAATTCCTAGTCAGTAGCCCCGAGAAACCTAAAAATTCACCATTATACTCTGTACACACAGACCTGGATTCTTTCATTCTTTACAATGACCAATCCTTATGAGAGCCAGAATTTGAATGTAGAAATAAAAGAAAGGACACAGAGCCCATGGATTTTAGCATAATGGCTACCCTAGAAGAATACGATGAAGAAGACCATGGGCAGGGAACCGAAAACGAAACTCAGGAGGAACCAGAAACACAATGCAGTCAACCTATTAGTCACACCCCTCAAACTAACACACCACGTGAAGAACTAGACAACCCACAACCTAGCACAGGCCCCACAATGCAACATAATGGTGAACCCCTGTGGGAAATGAATTTTGATGGGTCCTGTACTAGGCAAACTACTGGAGTAGGGGTGTGGCTACGTAACACAGAAAATGACCATGTAGAGAGCCATGCTGTCAATCTGCACTTCAAATGCACAAATAACATTGCAGAGTATGAGGCTCTTACCCTGGGCTTAAATCTGTTGAGAAAATTAGGGGCCCATAGGATAACTGTGAGAGGAGACTCAGAGTTAGTTATCAAAAATGTGAATGGTGAATATACGGCAAAACACCCCAGGTTGAGAGCATATAGGAATGACACTACGGACTTATTGAAAACCTTCGTTGAATATGAATTGGTGTTTGTTCCCAGGAGTCAAAACGTCATTGCAAATGGATTAGCTTGCCTGGCCAGTTCATATCCTAAGACTCCCCCTGACCAACAAATCATCATTCAAACCAAGTTCAGACATGGAGTGCCAGACAACGAAAAATACTGGCAGGTCTTTGAAGGAGATAAACAGATCGAAGATTTTCTGGTGGGCAGAAATGAGTTTGAATTCTCCGGTTCCGACTCAAAATCTCATGACAGCTGCCCAAGTGAGGATCCCCCAGATGAACAAGAAACACCCTGTAACATAGAAATAAAGACCTTTTCTGAAGAAACTGGAAATCCAACCAAAAAATGTGAAAACACAGATAGTGAAGAAATGGAGGTGTTGCAGGCCAAAGACAAGAATATACCCAGAGGCCTGGCGCCCCTAGAGGACCTTTTTGACTTTGATGACGTAGCAAAAAAGCCCACTATAGAACATGCAGAATCAGACATAGAAGAATGCAACATAGGCACTGAAGATAGGCCCAAAATGATTAAACTAGCTAAGTCTATACCTACAAACATGAAGGAAAAATACATTGACCTGTTTAAGGAATTCATTGATGTGTTTGCATGGAGCTATGAAGACTTGAAGGCCTATGACACCAACATCATACAACACAAGATACCCCTGAAGGAAATCAGAAGCCTTTCAGACAGAGACTCCGTAGGATCAATCCAAAACAATTACCTGCAGTTGAAAAAGAGATTAAGAAGATGTATGATGCAGGTATAATAGTCCCAGTAAGGTTTTCTGCTTGGGTGTCAAACTCAGTGGCTGTGAGAAAGAAAACAGGGGAGATCAGACTGTGCATAGATTTCAGAAACCTCAACAAGGCCTCCCTGAAAGACAACTACCCTTTGCCTAGAATGGAACATATCCTACAGAAGGTAGTGGGCTCTAAAAGGATTTCCCTGTTAGATGGTTTTTCAGGGTACAACCAAGTTCTAGTACTCCCAAAAGATCAACTCAAAACAACTTTTACCACTCCATGGGGCACCTTCATGTATGTGAAAATGCCCTTTAGACTGATGAATGCTGGGGCCACCTTCCAGAGAGCAATGGCCATAGCTTTCTCAGATGAGATAGGACACTTCATAGTTATCTACTTGGATGACTTGACTGTCTTTTCTAAAACTGAAGAAGAACATCTGAAACATCTGAGTAAAGTCTTTGAAAAATGTAGAAGGTATGGTCTGTCCTTAAATCCTAAGAAAACTATATTTGGGCTGCAAGAAGGTAAACTTCTTAGCCACATTATATCTGAGAAAGGGATTAGGATAGACCCTCAACGAGTTGAGGGAATATTTCAAATCACTCATCCAAGAAACATCAAGGAATTACAGTCCTTCATTGGGAAGATCAATTTCCTTAGGAGATTCATTCCCAACCTTGCTGAGCATCTCAGGAAAATGACTGACATGTTGAAGAAAGGTGCAGGAATCAAGTGGAATGTCGAAGCCAAGAAATATTTTGAGTCAATAAAACTTGCACTCACCCAGGCCCCTGTCCTTATCAGCCCAGACTTCTCAAAAGATTTTCTGATATTTTCATTTTCCTCCCAGCACACAATAGCTGCAGTCTTGCTGCAAAAGAATTCAGAAGGTAACGAACAGCCAATTTCCTTCTTCAGCAAAGCCTTAAGGGATGCACCCTTAAAGTACAACATTATAGAAAAGCAGGCCTATGCCCTGGTAAAGGCCTTAAAAGACTTTAGGGTGTACATTCTGCATTCTCACACCATTGCTTACGTACCCAATATAGTGGTTAAAGATATCTTGTCCCAGGACCCTGATGGGAAAAGGGGCAAATGGATTGCTACAATCTTGGAATAAGACCTTGAAATAAAACCCACCAAGCTGATCAAAGGTCAAGGACTAGCCCAGTTAATGGCTAAATCAAACTTGCAGGCCCTTGAAATTAACATGATGAATGCCTTAGATGAGCAGGAAGGGTTGCCCCATCCAACTGTTGAGGAGCAGTTTCAAAACTCTCCTTGGTACTTTGATATCCTTTATGTGCTCACCAATCTCAATGCCCCTCCAGAACTGTCCAAAACTAAGGCCATATTCATAAAACTCAAAGCCAGGAACTATTGCATTTTGAATGAGAATCTATACTGGAAAAATCCAAATGGCCTATTACTTAAATGCTTATCCGAAATTGAAGCTGAAAGAATCAAACAAGAATTTCATGCTGGGGAGTGTGGAGGCTATCTGAGTTGGAAAGCCACTGCAAACAAGATACTCAGGGCAAGCTATTACTAGCCCACTCTCTTCAATGATGTCCATAAAATGGTAACTGCCTGTCATAAATACCAAATCTTTGCGGGCAGAAAAAAGCTACTCCCCCTCCCTTTACAACCTATCACCGTAGAAGGTCCCTTCATGCAATGGGGCCTAGACTTTATAGGAGAAATTCATCCTGCCTCCTTTGGACAACATAAATGGATCCCAACTGCTACAGATTACTTCACTAAATGGATAGAAGCCATACCCACTAGGAATGCCATTGATTCTGTCATCATTAGGTTCCTAGAAGACTTCATCCTATCTCGGTTTGGTTGTCCAAGGAAAATAATCACTGACAATGCTGCTGCTTTCGGATCCAAGAGAATGGTTGATTTCTGTCACAGGTATAGAATAACACTTGGTCATTCAACTACCTATTACCCCTAGGGTAATGGATTGGCTGAATCATCTAAAAAAAGCCTGGTTACAATCATCAAGAAGCTTCTAGAAGAGAACAAAAAGTCATGGCATAAAAAGTTGGTACATGCTTTGTGGGCTGACAGGCTCACCACAAAGAAATCTATTGGCATGTCACTATTCCAACTTGTCTATGGAACTGAAGCAGTTTTTCCTACCAACCTCGGAATACCAGTGATTAAGCTTGCCCAAGATATTCAGACAGAAGAATATAGCATGGTGAGAAGAATTAATGAAACTATTCATCTTCAGCAAACAAGGGAGCAAGTTTACAACAGAACAGTCAAAGTTTAGGAGAACATTAAAAAGCTATTTGACAAGAGAACCAAAGCTGCAAATTTCAAAGTCAGAGACAAGGTTCTGAAATGGGATTCAAGAAGACAAGACAAAGGCAAACATGGAAAGTTTGACAGTTTGTGGCAAGGTCCATACATCATCCAGGCCACTGTGGGTCCTAATACATTTTTTTTACAAGAACTTGATGGTACAGAGCTGTTTGGGGGTCCTGTCAATGGCAGGATGCTCAAACACTACTTCTGCTAATTTTCATTTCCAGTTCCATTTCCATTGTACATACCATTGCAGTTTTACTTTCAAGAAAACAGAGAAATTGTCTCCAAAAAATAGAGAAGGCAGAGGTTCAAACATGCTCAAAACATGGACCTCTAAAAAGTGCAAAAGATTGGCTCTAATATGATCAAAACCTAAGCCAAAGAAAGAAAGACAGCTGGTCCTAACACGCTCAAAACCTGGGCCAGCAAAGGAAAAGGAAGAATCAGCTCTAACATGCCTAAAACCAGAGTTGAAATCAAAGAAAAGAAGTGACTCAAATATGCTCAAAACCTGAGTCACAAAGAAAGAAGGATATTTCAAATAGCAAATTTCATGCCTTCACAGTTTTGTTTGCAGTTTTCTACAAGTCTTCACTCCAGCAAGTCAGACAATCCAATCCTGGCTTGGCTATTTTTCAATTTCTTGTCTTATAATGTAGGAGAAGAAATCTGTTGGACAATTTAATCCTAGCAAATGTTAGATTAGGTAGGGAATCATATGAGACGAACAGTCTAATCTGGCCTCATGGAGCAATAAGGGTAGAAGTAGAATAGGTTTGTTTTTTGTTTCAAAAATAAATCATGTAAAGGGTCTGCTAGCTCAAGTGCACCCTAATAGGAGAAAAAATGCTAGGATTGTAGTTTGGTTAGGTAGCTCGATTGGGAGAAATTTTTCTGCTGATGTAACATATTCATATTGTGGCAGCTAATCAAATAAAGGGATGTGCCAAGCAGTAGGCATATGGCCTACTCCAAATATTGTTTCTGGTTTCTTGACTCCTTCAAGAAAAATCCATCCCCATGTGGAGCCACTGTTAGCCCCCTTATGAAATTCTTGATAAGCAAGCTGGGGGCTATGTTATTTTGGAGACCTTCAAGGAATGCATCTCCCCTGAAAACACATCATCCTTGAGGTCTCTCTACGCTTTTCCTTATATAAATCCTCTCTGCTGATCCATTCCTCAAGAGGCCTACATCACCCCTTGTTCCCTGCCAACTCCACATCTCTCCCCCCTTTTCCCCTGTCTGCTCCTGAAATCTTCTCTGATACCCCTGCACCCTTTGTTTTCCCTAAAATCCCCTCAAAATCCCCTTGACATCCTATTTCTGCCCCTTATTTGGCCTTTTTCACCCTTCATTCCCCTATTGTTTCCCTTGGCTAGCCTTAAAAAACTTTGAAAATGGGCCTAAATCATAATTTCATTGAAAATGGCTTAAAAACCCACTTTTGGACCATATAACAGGCCTCAGCCCCTTCTCTGCTAGCCTGCGCTGTTTCTCTCCATGTAACCCGATGCCGTGACTGAGCGCTAGGCGGAAAGGATTTTTTTGGGGGTTCGCTCCTAAATCCTCATGTCCGTACTCCTTGATCCCCCACAGTTCATCTCCGCCGTCCATTCAAATCCGCGAAATCGACGGTTCACAGTTCATCCATGTCGGGGTCGCTCCTGACTGTCGATCTTAATAGATAGAACGATCCTTGTTAACCCCGCCACCTCTGTCGTTTTCCACATTCAAATCCTAGATCGCATCTCCATCGTCCGTTTTCCTGACAGATCAACGGCACGGAGCCCATCCACCCTGTGGTCCCCGCCACACTGTTCATAAACCACGTTGTTTTTTCCGCACCGCCTTTGGGTGATGGGTGGTATTTCCCAATAGCCCAACGATTCCACTCACCTATCGACGCACATCTTTTGTACGACTCCAAAACTGCCCATCCCCCGCACATTATCTTTTGGCCCAAACCTCGCAGCGAAATTCACGGCAACCGTTAGATCTTAAATGCCTCATCTGACGGTCATCATTTGTCTGAGCTGCTCGCCCATTAATCTGCCTCCGTCATGCCCGCTGGCCCACCGTCTGTAGCCCTCGCCGTCGATCTCCACCGTAATCGACGGTCCAGATCTGTTTGCCCTCCATTGACCACCCCTGGGTCCGCCTGCCACGTCACCACCACGTGTGTCAACCGTACACCCATCTATTATGTCACATATAACGTCCAAAGGTCGAGGTTTATATGGTTTTCACGTAAAATCGTTTCGCATTCTACCAACCTCATGCCATCTCCGTTCTCCACCATTCCGAAGCACCTCTCCACCGCTCCTCTGCATTATTTCGCCGATCATCTATAGTCCCACTGTCGCCCTCACAGTTATCCACATCATCTACCATCTCATCCATTGTTTCCCTCACAGTTTTCAGATTTTTGCAGGGTTATCAAGAAGAATGGCCGCCATAATGCACATCTGCTACAAGGACAGAGGAATCTGAGAAGATCATTTACAGAGGCAGGATTTAAATAAGAAGAAGGACCCGGGAAGGTGAAAACTGGACAATCATTTAAGGAAGCAAAGTTTAAAGCCCTATGGAAAACCTTTCCAGCACCATTAAAACCCGTGCTAACTTGTCAGAAGCAAAATGAAGCAGCAAGGTGTTTCAATACAAAGAAAAGGGGATTAAGGCACGCTAATGAAGATCCCGAGCCTTAAATCAGTGGTTTAGTAGGCAAAGCACTAGTTTGAAGGCCCCGAGGATTGAACAGAAGATCCAATGCGCAAGTAAGAGGTAACATCAGGGTTTATTCATTAGCAGAATGTCTTTCTTCATCAAGTATAGGGTGCCCATACAGTCTTTATTATGCACTATGTCCATGAAAGAATTTCCACCCTAACAGTAGTTCAAAACCACCAGAGCATTTATATGGTAGACTTCTCAGTAGTTTATTTTATTTTTTGTTCAAAGCACCTGGAGTACTACAGCCAGAAGAAGTCAAGATCATATTCGGAGAAGATCACTCTTTCATAAAAGAGGAGGCAGAGATTAAATACTCAGCATTCAAACAGAATGGGCTTTGGCTCTCTTTCCTTTCAAAGGTTTAATACAACATTTAGTGTTCACCTACCTCCTCAGTCGATCTTCTGTTCATCCTCAGCTATAAAGCTCATGAGAGAATATTGTAAAGGTTGTTGATGAGATATCAGAGAAATGTAAGAACTTTCCTCTTGAGACAAGTTCTCTGTGTAATACTGTAAGATAGACTGAGATTTGATGTATTCAGACTGAATTTTCAGGCTGTGGGCTATGATGTACCTGATTAGTGTAGTTTTTAATATGACAAGCATGTTTCTTTGGATCCTGATCTAAAGCAGCTGGTGATTTTTTCCTTTCTCTATATTTGTGATTGACTTGCTTTCATTTCATTACGTTTCTTCAGGCTCGCATCAGAATTTTGGCATAAGATTTACCCTTGATAGGTACCTTATGTTGCTGCTCTCCTAGCCTTTTATGTTTTGTGCTTACATGTGTATCTGAATATTGATTTCAATTGATTTAATCAGTGTAGTGGATGTTATTTCCTTCTCTCTGATGTATGAATTAACGAAATCTATGTTTAGATGTTCTTGTTAGGATTTAGTTGAATGAGTTGAGAACCCTGGAGGTTTAGAACTTTGTCTCTGCCTCACTAGGATCTGTCCATCTCAATTAAGCCTTTCTAAGATCCCTTGTATTGCCTCTGATTTTTCCGAAGCAGGTCTAGAGTTAAATGACCTCTGACCTGATCTATAGACAGAATTGGATGGTTCTCCTCCTTTCATTTTCAGTCCTTAATGTCCCATCCCAAATATCATCTTTAAGATCCAAATTCCCTAGATGACTAGCCCAACTGAAAGCTTGCACATTGAACACAAGTAAACCCTTTCTTGACTCCATTTCCCAATGGCCGTGATGTTCCCTGAGTTTTCTGTCTTAGCCTAATCCCCTCTATGCTCATCCTTGTCTTATATTAGACCTTCCTTTCCTAATTCCCAACAACCAAACACAAACAATCAAACAAACAACCCTGAGCCTATAACTAGCCTAATAGCATAATTCAGAGCTTCAAAGACATACACTTTGACAATCACAGAGAGATCCCTCTCTGGACCTAGGAGGGATAGATCCTAAGGTCTGAAAGTGGTTCTATGTTGTCTCATCTTTTGGTCTTGCCAACCCGGCCAAAACATGGGAACCCCAACAGAGTCAAAAGAATAGAGGTCCTTGTACGGTTGAGTGATCTGCAATCCCAACTACTCCATGACCGAAAGAGGTAACAGGTTATGTGATGCTCCTAAATACAATAACAATTGTGCAACAAAAAATCATGAATGACTAAGGATACATAAAAAGGAGGGGTTGCAGAGTCCAATTCTTCTACATGGGGGCCAAATACTACCATATGCCTTTCCTCTTGAAGGTTGATATTGTCTGGGTGTGGGGTTACTCCATGAAGGAGCAAGAACTGAGAGACTTGAGCTTTTTAAGAAGGCTTCTTTAGGAGCTCGACTAAAGGGACGAGGATCTTAACCTTCTCTAACTCTTCCTGGAGATTAAACATAGCAAGACCCTTTTCTACAGTGGTCTCTTTTGGCTCTTTGGGAATGATAGGAGGCTTTTCATCAATGGGAATATAATTGGGATTTGCAAGAGGATCAGGTACGGACTTAGATTATGATGGAGGAGTACCTTTCTGATATGAGGGTTCTTCAACTGGTTTTTTACCTCTGTTATCAATCTTCTGAATGACCGATTCCTTTGGAGATGACTCTTCTTCTTGATCTTGAGCATGCATCCTTTTCCTAGAAGACCGTAGGTCATAATTCTTGTGGAATTGGGTTTGCATGAAATCCATGATTTGTCTGCAATAATCATCGATGTCAGGATCCTCAGTGGAGCTCACTTTCTTGTCCTCTTCTTCCTCTCGAAGAGAAAGTTTTACCTCCTCCCCTTTTGAATAGGAAAGGTACTGGTCATCTTGCCCATCAGGAACATCTTTAGTAGGGCCCTTCATTTTCCCTTCTAAATACAGTGAGGGTTGTACATGATCCTGTTGCTCCTTTATGTCCCTTTGCAATATCTGCAGAGGTGGTTTTCGATACTGTGGGTTATATCCTCTGTTAGGAGCAGTTTGAGATGGTCAGGATGAGGCATTCTTTGCTTCAAGTTCTAGTTTCACTAGCTAATTAAAAATATTCTTAATCATTTTGTTCATTCCGTCAATCTTATAATTTGATACCTCTCTTTCTTGGTTTGAAGAAGAGGCTTTTTATTTACCCCTTCGCCTGAAATCGCGGTCCAGCCTTCCTTTCGATTTCCCTGTAGAAGTGAAGTTAGCTTCTACCTCTAATGCATCAATATGAGCTTGGTCCATAGAAGCAGATTTGCTCTCCCTTAGGGTGAAACCGAACTCATATTCAAATCCTCCCATGAACACTACCTTAGCAGCTGTCTGAGGGGGCTTCATATCCGCCAGTAGGTTGGTGTATAGCTTTTTAAATCTCTTTATAAACTCAGATATGTCTTCATTATGTCTTATCTTTAATGTGTTGAATTCTTTGAGACAATAACCATGGTCCCTTTTCTCTCCCCACTTTCGACTCAAAGCATTTTCCATCTCCTCCCAATTAGTGATGGAGTGGTCTCCAAGAGTCTTGAACCACTTCCGAGCTTCCCCATCCAGATATTGAATGAACAGTCTTAGCACTACGTCCAAATGTTCAACATTGAAATACTCTGCAAAAGCACAGAAATATTCCAGATGCTTTTGTGTAGCACTACTGTCTTCCCCGGTAAACCGAGGTAAGAGCTTCATGTAGTCTTGGGGCATGTCATTTAGAATCTGTGGTAATGCTAGGGGGCCATATTTATTTAACAAGAAGCTGGGAACTGCCATGGGAGGGGGTCGAGTTAGAGGGATATTTTGATGAATGACAATGTTAATATGCTGAATGGTGGTCTATGAATTGGGTTAAGCAAGTGGAATCTGAGGGATAGTCACCTACTTTATTTCTTCAACTTCTCGAGTAGGATGCAAGAAAAATCTTGAAGTATATATTGAATCTGCTTCCTCTTTTACTTCTGAATGCTGAAGGAAAGGGTTATCTAGTGTGTATTCAAGTACTTTGGCAGTGGAACTAGGGCCTTGGAATTGAGCTTGCTGAGAGGAATATGGGGAGTCTTCTAGAGATAATCTGGGTATATCAGTGTGTGCAGGCTGCTTTTCTTTCCAGATTCATTTGAATAAAATTTTCTCTGGGTCCAATACAAAAAGTGCTCTTAACTGAGAGGTGTATGACCTTAGGTGGGGCTTATGGTAAGCCAGGACTGCAAATGAATTTTATACTTTAAAGGATAGTGGAGACGCCAAGGTGAGGGATCTACAACTCTCAACCCTTCGTGCTCACCTGCTTTTGAAGGGTGTATATGATTTTTTCGTACCCAGGGATAAGATATTCAAATTCATTCCTCGGAAATAGTGCCAAAAAGATGTTGTAGCTCCTAGAGACAACCTCGAGTTGTCAAAGACCAGTGCCTAGGACAGCTGAAGACAAGAGGTTTCGGAAGGGCTATATTATAGCTGACAATATATGACCTCTTGATATGAAAGGAAATTGAAGTTTTCTGGTGTGGGACCAAGATATCATAGAAAAAAAATGGATAATAATGAGTTATAATGATATAACATAAGGGTCTATAAAGGAGCGTTAGAAGCAGGAATAAAGCCAACTGCTGTGAAAAGGGCCAAGCGTAAGACTAGTAATAGTTACTAAGATAAATGAATGTGGAAACAATGATAGAACATGAAATGAAATGTTAGCTTGAGGTAGGCTTACACTAGCATAAGAATCCACCCAACTAACATTAGAGGAAAGACGGTAATATAAATATAAAATGAACTGAATATCGTGCCTTGAACCATATTTAAAGTGTAGCAAACAATTAGATATGATTACCCTTTATGATAAATTCATATCTAAATAATCAACACTTGCATTCTGAAAGCTTTCGATAGAGGAAAAGTGATGGAAATACAAAAGAAAAAATTTATATTAAAACACAACTAAGAAAATACATACTATAACTCATCTCATTTGGAATCCATTTCACAAGAGAACAACTTCACTCCTATTACCCAATGGGCCCTTCCAACATACACAGTAAATTTATCTCAAAACTTTACAAAAATGAAAATTCAAAACTAGAAATCATGCTCTAAAAAATCTGGAACCCTGTCTCAGCTTCAGATTTCTTCTTTTATAGCCTTGAACTGAGCTCTGTGAAAAGATATTTTAGACAAATATTCCACTTCCAAAATATCTTTCTTTTTTCGGTCTCTATCGAAATCAAAATTGATGATGAGGAAAAAATTACTCTCATCATCTGCATACTGGCCTTAACAAAGGCGCTAACTAAAAACATAACAACTAAACAAAAAATAAAAGTGTAGAGGGTGAAATGAAGGTTTCACCCAATATTACAATGTAAAAAAAATAAAGTAAATGGGCCACCTGGGCTAGATCACGAGTATCATTTTTTGGGACGAAGAGGGGTGCTTGCTGTCAACTGACTTGGAAGTGCTGATGATGTGGATGAACTAGCTTTGTGTCTGATTGGAGGTAGCCACTGGTGCGATGATGTGGAGGCAGAGGTGTTGACATACTCGCTGCATTTTTTCCATATATTCACCCCTGGTGATGGCATAGTGACAAAAGTCTCTAATAGAGCTTGAATGTTTGTCAATTCGGTGTAGTCCACATGGACGGCTAGGCACTGCTTAATCTGAAAAATAAAGGAGATTTCCTTGCTTAGGGCGGAAATTATTGTTTCTGCCTTTAGGCGAGTGGTTTTATCAAAGGGTAGATCAGTCACGTTCATAATGGTTGTCAGCTTATATTCATAATCTGTTAGTCCTGAAAACGTAGTCATTAATGGCTCCCAGCATGATGGAAGGCCTGTTTTTACCAGCTTATCCCACTCTCGATCAAACCGTTCCACTCCCATGGCAACATGCTCCAAACCACTGAGTGCGTTTGCACGCGCAATCTCCCTTTCAGTCACCCTTTTTATTTCCATCACTCCTTTGAGACGGTCTTTGATGCCCTGGGTGAGTAGCTATTCAGAGTCCAATCCATTCAGGTAACTGATATACCCTTTGGCCATCACCACCTTTGCCTTTTCTTCCTCTTGACCTTCCTGCAACTTTACTTCGAATAATTGGACTGTGATACTTTTATCATCCTTCAAAGTAATATATTTCCAATGCTTCTTTACCTCTGATATGACGTCAGTCTAGATGAAGCGCCTGGCTTCCAGGAGGTTCACGTTTCCCTTCATCTGCTTGGTCAATTATTTGATGGTTTTTTCATGTAGTAGCTTCTCTCTTTTCATTTTTTCCACATCTTCCTGCAGGGTCGTTACCACCTCGTTGTTTGTTTCCATCTTATCTTCCAGTTCCTGTATCCTCTGGCATGATGTATGGGTTTCATTTTTTGAAACTTGTAAGTTCGAAAAAGCTTTAGTCAGGTGCTCTGGGGTGGTCCCAGGAGCATTGGAAGTTGGGGTCACGCACACATGCTTCTCCCATTGTTCATGTAAATCTGATAGTCTCTGTCTAGGTATAACCATTTCAGCAGTCGTTTTAGCATTCCCTTCCTGTTCCTTGACCAATGAATCAACGAGGGTTGATTTCTCTCTTTACACCTGGACTAACTCCTCTATTTGTACATGTTTCCCATGGGGGATGTTTAGTCGTTTCCTTAGCTCAAATTTTTCAGCCTCTAGATCCATAATGAGCTCTTTCCGGACCGCATCCTTATCGCTCCATTTTTCCCTTACTACCTTCCTCAAATTTTGTAGATTGTTGCTTATGTCTCTGGCACTAGCCCTTTCTTTCCTTTGGTTCTGCAACACTGTGTTGTACTTGTCTTCCATCTTCCTCAGTGAGAGCACAAGCTTTACCACTTCGTCCCTCAACATATCCCCAATGCATTGATGTAGACCGAGCTTGTTTGTTAAAGGGACATTGGCCAGATTTAAAGCGAATTTCAAATCTCAGTGGCTAGTTCCTTCGGCTGTAGGATCCAGCATTGCCTCTGTAATGGAAATTATCAACTATTCTTTGTCCATATCAAGCTTAGTAGTGAGCCGAGTATGGTACTTATTCATAAATTTGACCAATTCTGCTCGAAGTTTCTCCCATACAGTTTTGTTTCTATTGCCTATATTTTCCCTTACTTCAGATCTATTAACTGAAATGGAATGTGATAGCACAGAGAGTTCTAAAGAAGAAGCACGATCATAATTAATTGTTAAACCGACCTTGCTTCTGTCAGGCTCCCTGTATCGGACCAATTCCTCCTGTGGAGGCTCTTCCCATATAATCTCCGTTTCATCAGTTCTCTATTTCTTGGAGGGATGATATCCCTCCCCCATATCCATACCTTCTTTTCCTCCTGAAGCATCTGCCTCATTGGTTTGCCCCCTTTTCTCTATCCCTACGGAAGTAGTGTCGCCCCTTCCTTCTGCAGCTGAAGATTCAACCTCCATCTATGAAGCCAAAGGCCATGTATCAAGGTTAGCTCTCCACTCAATGAAGGGCCTAGTCTCATGTACATAAGAATTTGAATTTATTTTCATTTTCCTATTAGAAATGATCCCTTTCGGGTCATAGGGCCAAGCATTTCCCTATATCATATCCATCCCCTGAAGCAGCATTTCCACTGTGGAGAGGGCGTGTCTTGAATTTAGGGTGAAAGGGACGATAGAGGTAGGGAGCTTGAGGATGTATCCTTTCTTCATGGGGACGAAGTGGAACTAGTCCGCCTTTAGGGTTTGGCGGATGTACTCAAGGGAAAAAATCCACATAACAGGAAACATCAACAAGTGGTAGGGGGGTACGTCTACACCATAGACCCTGATCTCAATGTAGTCGTCAAACAGGTACCAATCCCTTGTGCTTTCTTCATCATCAAGTTGTAGCCAGTCCTTCTACTCGAGAAATATCCTGGGCAGAGGGTTGTCATGGATTATGGTGTAGGCTATGGTCATGAATTCATTCAAGAACCTTGTGTAACCCCTCCCGTTAGGCGGTTGATGAACAAAAATGTTCCACTCAAAGACAGTTCTTGGCTAGGCATTCGCCCTCAAAATATTTTCGAGGGCTAGAGTCTCAGACTTATTAGCATGTTCAAATAGGAAGAGATAAAACACTAATGAATAGAACTGGAAAGACCTCGAAGAGGGTAACTCTTGGAGCTGGGTTTGAATGGTTGAGGCTAGGAAAGTAGGGATATCTAAAATAATTCCCTGCTGAGAGATGAGCCAAAGGAGAGATATACATTCTTTTGACACCCGCTCGACCTCCCTGAGACCTAGTAACCCCAAAATGAAAGCAAGGATAGGCTAGACATTGTCTCTGAATGTGGACAAGGGAACCATATATGAAGGCGGGATAGCCGTAAGATGAGAATCTGAAATAAAACAGAGGAATTCACTTTCCTGATTCCAGGGAAATTTTGAAAACTGATGGGAGAGGGATAACTCAGTGAACTCAATGTAACTCTGGTTGTGGGGTAAACAGAGGGCTTCCTTTATCAACTCAGGAGATATGTAGAAAATCTTATTTCCCTGAGCCGATAAAAATAAATCCCTGCATTCGTTATAGGTATCTCTGAGCCAGCATATGAACTCGGTGACTGGATAGGTGGGCAGAGCAATCTAGTAATATAGGCCTGACTGAATGACTCTGAACCGGTCTTGACCCTTCACATGGCTTTCTAACAAATCGGGTCTGACACGAGATACACTGAAAGGGTAGGAAGGATCATAAATACGAGCTTGAGTGTCAATGAAAGGTTTAGGTCTAGGGACTGCCCTGACCTTGCAGGCTTGTGGGGTTTTAGGTTCAGACTTTCTAGGATTTGCTCTCCCCATGACCATTTTGAAAAGTAAAACGGAAGGAAAACTATGAGGTGGAAGAGTGACTAAATACTTGTAACCAGTAAGGAATACACAAGAGGGAAAGTGACGCGGGGGTTGAAAGCAACCTGGTACTAGAGTTCAAGCTTCGCTACACAACAGATTCGTAAAAACGAGTATTTTACCAAAGTGGGCATAGAACAGGGTTAAACAGACCTAAATTCATGGAAAATGAGGTTAGGGTGCCAACTATAGGGCTAATGTCATAAGGACGTCAACAATGGAGCATGTGACATTAGGTTATTGGCTATCAAGTGCTTGGTAGGTGTGAACCACGTGCCTGGTTAATACTAGTACTGGTCGCGTACCGGCTTTCCTAACTTACCTTACCTTTTTTTTTAGTAGTGCTACCTCTCTTTCTTGAGGGGTCCACTTAATAGTTCCAGCATGGGCCTGTGAGACTTTCTCGTGACGCCCCATCACCCCACGCAACACTTAAGACTTACTCCACTAACCCGTGATGTCATGCGTTCCGGGGGGTAGACCTTCGCCTCCTTCATACCATCCTTGGTACCCCTGGAATCCCTACACGTGGTGCTCTCCCTTTGACTGTTTTGACATATGGATGCAGCCCCACTTTTGATTAAATGCATAGTACCATCAGTATTTTATCCACGCGCTTATCATGAGGGGGTTTGCATACCATACTTCCTTTATATTTACATAGCCCGCTTACCTCTTATGGATTTTTTTCTTCATTCACCTTAAGTTTTCCTTTGCAACTTTAAGGTGAGGGCTAACATAACAAAAATTTCGATGTTGAGATTTAATTTTTTTATCTTTCAGAGTTATAGGAAATGAGGCTCTCAAAATATAGATGGTGAATAATAGTTTTGATAGATTATATGCTAAATGAAAAGTATTTGTTGCTGCAAACTTTATTTCTTCAAACCTACATAAAAACATCTTAACCATTTTCTAATTAAATAAATTCTTTAAAGAAATAGACAAGAGGTTCATAAACTCCCCAGTTTAGCTAATTTGATGATGATCATTACTGTTTCTTTCAAGAATCTCAAAGAGAAAAAGAAAATGAACTTCGAAAACTGATCTGGTAGAGGTGCAAAAGGTTCACGATTTCCTGTAAAAACAGAGTTCAAGATCAACAAAAAACTAAAAATAAAAAATCCTACCTAAAATAAATAAATGAAAATGAATGAAAGTGGGCTCATGAAACTTACCATTGGAGAACTGCATTTAATCTTACCTGAAAAAATATCATTTTCTCCAACAAAAGACAACTTCTTCCTTTAATTATAATTAAAAGTATGAAGAATTTTTATTGACCCAAAATCATTATTTATTAAATCTAAAGTAAAACAAGTAGTGAACTAAAAGAAAGAAATGTTTCTCATTCAAGGAATCAGAAATGAATCGAATCCATCAGAAATGAGGATGAATATATGCTTCTTTATGAATTGCAATGATGAATGTTCTTTTTTCTTCTTCCATTTTGAATTTATATCACCACAGAATATTGAAGTTTATTCAAAATACTGAATAATGTAACAATATATGTATATGAAGAGGAATTAAACCTTTATATGATAAATATGGAAAGAAATTAGAATTTAAAAAAAAATTAAAATATGAATTAATAATCGGATACGTCAGTGCCTTACAGAATGTTTCGCATTGCAAGATTCTTTGCCATGCATAACTTAAAAGTTGTGAATTCCACCTTTTCCAATATGTAATTGAATATTTTCTATAATAATTAAAAACAATGGCATAGAGCTATATGTCGGATTTTATCACATCGAAAGTTCTTAAGACAAAGATTCGTTTAAGTTTTGTGATGTGATATAATTTTTTGCGATGGAAAAGTTGCGATATGAGCATGTGCGATGGGAAACTATGATGGAATGATGGCGATATCAAAGAATAATCATATTAGAAGAATGAATTTGTTAAATAAAAGGAAACATCGATATTATTCTTGTGATAACGGGAATTCAATAGATGACATGGCTCACTACTGAGACCAACTTTGGACTTTATAAGAAATCGACAATCGAAATATTTGAGTACGATATGTAATATTGTTGATATGTCGATGATATGAAGAACAGACTCAATAGTTTTATTATATGGATTTAATTTTATATCAGATCTGGTACATCGAAACCTTTAAAAATATGCCCCTAAAAAAATTGTGATTTATAAATGGACATGATATCTTTCAGAACTAAACTTAATTGTCGTATTGAGTCTGGGGTTGTGTGGACATCACAATTTTTAGCAAAGTCATTTTATTGGAGAATGAGCGAGAAGGAATTTTTGAGGTCTTTCATCGGAAGTTTCTGATTGAGAAATGGTAGCAGCTTCCCCCGATCAAATATTGCGATACAGAATATTGCGATATGGATGATGCGATATCGAAAGGAAAGGTTCATCAGTGATCGAAGGGAATAGGAATATCAGAAAATTGGAGATATTTGGATTATGCTCATTTTAAAACCTTCGATATGCGAATTGAGATATATTATGTGCCACATGTGAGTCCGATGATTCTTTAAAGTATTCAATTAAAAAATAAAGCGACTAATTTAACTTTTCTTTTAAAATAAATAACCCTTTAATAATTTAATTAACTCTCAGAAATTCTGATCGGAAAATAATTTTATCATAACTTTCTTATGAAGAGATTTGTGAAATATAATGATCTTATATGACTCCTTCGAAAATTTAGTAAGACTTATCAGGATTTCAATTAATATAAGCAAAATTAGATAACCTTCAAATTTTTAGACGAAATCATAAATACTTCCCTGAACATGTTGTAGTTTTGAGAAAAGGGTTGGCTGCTTGCTTATCTTAAATCTTCATAATCAAGTCAATGAATACCTGCAAACAAAACAAAATAGTTATAAGAAACAACCTTAATTGAATTAGATTTCTAGTCATATTGCGAAAATACACTCTCTTGTTGGCACTCCTCTAATTGATAAGGAATGAACATAAGTTGAAATTGGAAGTTTAATAGCTCTTGATGTTCACAATTATAAATTGAATCTTCATTTTTTCGTTGAAGTAATGCATCAATTAAGTGTTCAAAATTGAGCTTCTCAATATGCCAACACAAAATATCTAAAAATCGAAAACTAAAAACAGAAAATAAATCTGAAATTAATAACAAAATTGAATCATAGTTTACACTAGTGTTACAATTATTGTTACAACACAATTGGGATTGATTTAAAACAATTTCCTCTTCACAATAATTGGAGAGAATAATGCAATTAAAATGATTTTTGATACCCAATTGTGAATTAGAGAGAGGGATATGACTCTGAATGGCAATGCGAGCTTGATCATCATATAAATCATAAATTGGAATGGTTTCTTGAATGCTAAAATCATGAGTATGATTAATTTTTTGAAAATGAGAACTATTTCAAATAATTTCTGAATCAGATTGTTCTTCATTTTCACATGTGATTCGACTTAGATCATGAGGATTCAATTGTAAAGAAAACAAATCAATATCCTCAATGTCAAAGTAGCTATCATAAATGACCTCAAGACGTTCTTTAAAATTTCCTTTCATCTTATTGAATATATCAAAACAAGAAGGAATATTAAGCTCGTGTTCATTAATGGCAGAAGAATGATCAATAATTAATTCTATATTTTGATAAAAACTAATCGGAAATTCATTTAGATCAATCTCTCTTTTTTCTAAAGTATCTTTAAAGTGAAGAGAGGATAAATTGCTATTAGAAAAATTATCAGGATAAAGGGAAAAATATGAATCCGAAATAATGCATTTTAAAATGTCTTTATTTGAGAACTCTTGTGCATTTTATTCATTGCAAATTTCATATTTAAGATCATTTACTTCACTACTTGTTCTTTCTTGAAGAATGTTGCTTTGCTGTCCTGAATTTGGCATTTGATCATCGTAAAATAATTCAGAAATTTGTACAGCAGATTGTGTGTTATTGGAAATTTTAATCGTTGCTTGTACTCGCCGACTTATGCTCTAATTTTCTAAGTCTAACGCAGACTAATTTTCAGATTTCAAACTGGTATCTTCTTCAAGATTTCTGTTAATATCTTCTTTCGGTTGATTAGTGAAATTTTTCAAGATTTGTGATTGAGACTCATTAACGTGTGAAGGTGCACCTTGATCATTATCAATATTGTAGGAAGTGTGCACTAAATGAATGAAGTTATCATCCATAATAGAGACCACTTCATCATCATTTTTTTGCACCTCCATATTAGGATTTTCAATAATGTTAATAAAATCGGAAGGAGATTGACCAAAGCTTGAAATAATTTCACATAGATTATGAATGGAAGGAAGAGAGAAAATATGTTAAAACCAATCTAATAATTCATCTTTCTAAGGTTTGTCTTCAATTTTAAATTTTAAACAATGAAATCTAATGATTAAATCAATTAAAGACTCACTTTCAAACTTTTGTAGATCGTCATTTTCGTTACATACTTGTTCGTAGTTATATCCATCAAAATTACAAAGGAATACTATAATAAATTGATCCCAACTATGAATTGGGGCAATGGGAAGTGATTGACACCAACTTTTGGCTTTTTCAAAGAATGTAAGAGTAAAAATCCTGCATACAATACCTTCATCAATATCATTAAAAGTAGAATTTGAAAATTTTTGAATAAATTGAAGGACATGATTAAATGCAAAAGTATTCCTCTTACCGTTAAAATTTACCTGAGACAAGTGTCTTACTATTTCTAGTGGAGTATTGGAATATGCACATCCAAAAACATAACTCCAAATTGGATGTTTAATAAGAGCCATTGTAATAAAAATAAAATGTTAAAATACAAATACTCCAGTAGACCATAAGTTTTAGGCCCTCCTTCTAGCGCCAAAATGTTGAAGCCTTGAAATTCGCTACAAAAACATGGGGGATGACCACCCAGTCAAGACCTTAAAGCAACTCCTTTTCCGTTTGGAATGGTGGCTCTGAATGGTTTAACTAGGTCAAGTTACCTTCTTTCAATCTCCAATGGCTTAAAATATAAATTTTTTCTAACAATGGGAAAGAGACATCAGATCATTTTTCTTGTTGATTAAGCAAGAGAGTGATCCTTAAGCTAATTTTGGGCTCATCCAAACCATAACTAAAGTACTTCTTCTTTGGGAAGAGGACTTCTAATAATGTAGAATTAAATCTAAATGAAAAATTACTCTAAAATGAAAGCAAAGGGAAATTTATCCTAATCCTATCTCAATTAGGAAGATATAAATCTAACCCAACCAAAAGCAAGATATTTAAATGATTGAGATTTAAATATGTATGGATTACATTGAATATCAAATTAATGAAATAGTTCAATTAACTGACATTATGAATGCCAAAACACATTTTATTCAGAGACCTCTTAACTAAGATAATCAACCAACAACATTTAGGAAGTAGTTCAAAAAAATGATATTGATTTTTAAATCAGTATTAAAAGACATATTTCTAAGTAAATAGTTACTCATAAATCATAATTCAACCCATAAGAGCAAAGATAAATAATAACATATAATTGAGACACATTCCTCATATCGACAATAGTGCACAACTATGAATAAAATGACACATTACTGCTATCATAAAATGAAACCAATACTTAAAACAATAGTATTATAAATACCAATTTATTGAATCCATTTCTCTAGATCTGGTCTCCAACAATCCTTTAATATGTTTGAACTTATGCTTTCAAAACTAGATTTGCAATAGTACAAACTCCATTATCCATACATAATTCTGCATACAAAGGAAAAATCCTCAATAATACTCAGATCTGAGTTTTCTCTCCTCTACCCTACAACTCTAAATCCTCTATAAAATGGTGCCTTCAAGAATTCCTAAATTGCAGAGAAGAGGAGCCACTATTACATTCTACAATATGTTATTTATAATATTCACAAAAGGATTTCTTCATAGGAAATTTTGTTGAAGAGTGGTTCTGCTCAATCAGTTTTTATTGGTTCAAAATCATATTTTTCAATTTTTGGAGCTTTCTCATTGATTTAGATCTTATTTTTCTCACCTCTTCAACTATTTTCCTACAAAAACAAATTGAAAACAAAATTAAAATATAAAAATAAAATCAAAATGCTAAATCTAGAATTAAATCAAATCCAATCAAAACTTAATTAAATAAATAATTGAAAAGGAAATATAAGAATTCTATTGATGCTTGTGATGACATAATTGGTCAAGGATATAATTGATGAATGGATCTGCACTCAGAAGAAGTCGTGGGTAAATGAAAATGCATAAAATAAAACTCAGAAAATTGGTTTTGTTAAAAACTCAGAGCTTGATATTGTGCCGAATTTTAAACCCAATAAATGATCAAATCTATAAATGAAACCACTTCAAAAATGTTCTTAATGATTTTATCCATCCAATGAGCCATCACATGCCTCATTTGGCCAAGTAAAACTCCATTTATGAGCTTCCAAAGTTAGTATATGAAAATGGACGGAATTCTGAAATTTCTGTTGCTAGGCTAAAAATCAGAATTTTTTTAATTAAATTCTAATCATAAATTAGATTACAGTTTTTAATTAATTAATAGTAATTAATTGTAATTATGATATTAATCTTAATTGATTAAGAATAAAAATAATTAATAAAAATAAACTATTTAAAAATTATTTAAAAGATAAATATATTATATTAATATTATATTTATATTATATTAAAATTTTAATAAAATATTATAATTATAATATAATTATTATAGTAAAAATATAATATTTATTATATGTTAAAACTTTGAAAACTTTGAAAACCAAGATACATAAGTTTTTATGGAGGATTGTGGTATATTAATCAGAGTTATAAGAGGCATTGAGGGATAAGAGAAGTCAACGAAAGTGGAAGGAAAGTGATGTGAGGGTGAGGTAAGGCGAGTGAGATGGGAGTTATAAGGTGGAGAGAGACTTTATGTTAAATTTTTAAAGCTCTCGTATAAAGTAAATCGCTCATCGCGATTTTAGAAGGGATGTGTTTGAAGTTCTAAATAAATTTGCGATCTAAATAAATTTGTGATATGCGATATCGCATATCGCAATCACAAAGTTTTATCGCAAAAATTTTTTAGATCGAATTTTTTGGAAGGATGAGAAGGGATGTGAAGTGGGTCCCATGTGGGATTAACCATTCTACAAATTGGATTTCAGCTATTTTACAATTTTTGGGCTTTGGGTTTAGAAATTTGTTTTAAAATAATAAATTAGAGTAAACTACCAAGATCTTGAAACACGTTTTATTTCACTGTATAATTTATCTTGGTCATTTTGTAGGACCATTAGTGAAAAATGAAATATATACTAAAAATGAACAAAAATTTAATATTTACAATGAATGACTATTTTAAGTACGAAAATTGAAATATTGGTACATTTTATATAATTTTCTAACCCAAACGACACAAGTATATGATCAAACTTCAAAGTAGTGCCATTTACAAACTGGTTGACCAAATGGAACGAAACAAGTATTGTTGAAAAGCATGTGAAAAATCGGGTTCAATGAAACGATCAAAATAGAAATCCGACAAAGATGAAAAAAGGGTAAAATTTTAGGACAATTAACTTAATGAAAATCATAAAAGGTTCTTAGTCAAAAATTAATAAAAAGGGTCCCCATTGTTGAAGTAAATAATTTAAAAATGGGGGATGTTAGGTTTTCCCTACAACACAACCATAAAGTAGTTGAGAGGATTTATCAGGTTAACTGGGTATTATCGCAAGTTTTTTAAGAATTATGGGAGAAGAGCAACACCTCTAACAACATTATTGAAGAAAGATGCAATTTCATGGACTTGTGAAGCAACTAAGGCCTTTGAACATCTTAAAGAGGCAATGTGCCTAGCACCAGTCTTAGCTACTCCAGACATCACAAAAACCTTTATTGTGGAATGTGATGCATCAGGAAATGGAATTGGTGTTGTTTAAATGCAAGAAGGAAGACCCATTACTTTTGAAAGTCGTCCAATTAAAGGAAAGCATTTACATAAAGGTATTTATGAGAAGGAAATGTTGGCAATACTAATACACTAAATAAATGGTGACCTTACCTAATGGGAAGACACTTCAAGATAAAAAATAATCATGATAGTCTTAAATACTTTTTGGAACAAAGACTATCTTTAGAAGAGCAGCAAAAATGGGTCACAAAGATGTTGGGTTATGACTTTGAAATCATCTACAAAAAGGGAAGCTAAATGTTGTTGCAAATGTGCTATCAAGAAAGGATGAAGAGGTGGAAGCATTGCTTTGTGCCATTTCTATTATCAAACTAGATTGGATAACTAAAGCAAAGGATGAATGGAAAAATGATGAATAAGTGTGGAAACTCATTCAAAAGTTGCAGCATGATCCCACTACATCTGATACATTTAGTTGGAAAAATGATTCCTTGTGGTACAAAGATCGCTTATATCTTTGTAAGAATTCCCAACTAAAACAAAATATTATTTTGGAATTGCACATTTATCCCTTAGGAGGACACTCAATATTTTTAAAAACTTACCATAGGGATAAGAAAGAATTTTTTCAGGATGGCCTTAAATTTGATATTAAAAATTTTGTGGTGGAACGTTTGGTTTGCCAGAAAAATAAAGTTGAGACAATTAAGACCACGGGTCTTTTACAACCTTTATCCATTCCAAGTCAACGTTGTTGTTATCACAAAATTACTTCTGATAGGCTGCTAATCAGACAATCTCATGTAAGTGTTTCAAACCAATCTTGTGACTGAAGCTTAGCCTCTTCAGTCTGAGAAGGCTCTCTCAAGGGTTAATGATATTGAATAAAGATGTATTTGGATGGCTAACTCTACTTGGAAAATAAATTACTTATGATGAAAGTAGGTTGAAAATAGTATCAATATGAAAACATTTGGCTTATGGATTCAATACTTTCAGTGATTCAGTAGTGAGTTCACTTGACATGGAAGCTGAAGCAGGTAAGAGTTTTTAGCAGTAGTACACACACACATGAAACAGGAAAATACACAATCAATTTATCTATAAAGGAAGTCAGAGCACTACATGAATGAATTCTAAGTATTATAGATAAAAACCACTGAAAATGGGACACATAAATGATATAGATAAGATAGGCACTAAAAACTCAATTAGAATCTCAAGTTGGTCAAGAAACAAATCTATGTATTGCTGAAACAATCAGTTTACAATAAGCTGCAATTTTGCCAAAAATCTCCAACCCTTGACAAATTCGACTCTATGGCCTTTAATATACTTGTTACATCATGAGATGATCTACCTCCTAGCTAGATTCATCAAATTTTTTCCTAATGACACCTTGCATAACCATAAAACATCTACTTAATGACAAAATGACAGTTATCCTACTTGACAGTTTGTTTCCTAATAGGACTCAAACTACTCATTATTGCATTTAACAACCTTATCTTCTAAAGCAATTACATTCTTTGACAAGCATGCTTTCACATGTTTGAATTTGGGTGATGGGACTCATCACTACATGACCACTTAATTGACCTCCTCTAAAACTGGAAACAAAACCCTGTTTTTTAGGCAAATGGTCTTCTTCTTCTTCCATGAATGTTTTGGTTGCTAATTTATCTCCATTTTGGGGTCTTTAAGTGATGAATGAATGTTGTCATGATCCTCTAACACTTGGATAATACCCAGCTGTCCATAAATGCCCAAAAATCTGCTTAAAAGGCTCCCACACAGTATGCTACGAAAGTAAGGCAGTTTCGTAGCGTACTTTCATAGCGCTTCAAAAATGCCATTTACCCTCAAATTTTTTTATTATTTCCTTTGGAATGGTATTCATCATCCTTAGATACATCTCCCACTCCAATTTCACATCTTGATAGCTGTCAAAACTAGTTCAAAAGTAAAAAAAAGAACAACTACAGTAGTTTCGTAGTGTTTTGTTGTCTTTCAAGCCCAGGCACGCTACGAAACTGCTGAAAAGTGCTAAAAAATTCAATTTTTTTTGTAATTTGAAAAATGAACCCTATAAGTGCTAAAACCTTGTCTCTAACATGTCATTAACCTTAAAAACCATAAACCAACTCATCTTATGATCCTTTAGGCATTTCTTTCTCATTTATAATTGGTTGAGCTATTGGCTCTTCAAGCACTGTCATTTTAAGGCCTTTGTTCTGCAATTCATCATGGATTAATTCAAGTTGCTCTTGGAGGTCCTTAACCTAGTATTTTAATATTCTATTGGTGGCTTTCATATGTGTGTTCATCCTCCTGACATGTTTGGCCTCTTTCCTTGCTGGAATGGTCCATTTGATAAGCTATTGTGTGTTATCCAAAGTCTTGGAAACAGTGTCAACCTGTTCCTCCTAAATCGTCTTCATATTTTCAAATTGAATCTTCTCTACACTGTGTTTCCTTGCTTCTCTTTTAATAACATCAATCTCATGATTGGCCAATTTCAATTTTTCTTCAAGGAGATGTAACTTTGTTTTTTCCATTACCTTCTCTTTTCCTTTCTTTAATTTGCTGACTGTATCTTTCTCTGTAGGTGATGAAAGGTGAATAACCTCTTGTGTTGGTTGAACTATGTCAGTAGGTGGTCAAACCTCTTTACTGCTCTCTAATATCTTCCTAGCATGCCTTTTCATATGCTTTATTGCTTAGAACATGAAACCTGCATCTTCTCCCTCAAATTCTAATTTCTTTGCAGATTTATCCTTTTTAAACTTTTGTCCACCTTCCTCTATAAACTCAGCCTGGACTATAGGAGTTTCTTCTATATCAATGGCATGTAAAATATCTTCAAGATTTAATTTAGCTTTTTCTCTATCTTCTACAACCATTGTTTTCTCTTCTAAGGCCACTGTTTGGCTCCTTTTCATCCTTTTGGTTCCTTGTTTACTAACATTTTGTTTTTGTTTTGTAGGTTTGACCACTTTTGACTTATGTTTTACAGGTGGGACATTTGGTGTGTCAAAACTCTACAATTGCTCTGGCTCCTTCATAATTTTATCAATTGGTTCTACTCTTGTAGGTTCACTTTGTTCTGCTCTTGTAGGTTCACTTGTTTCTTCTACCAATGGTTCCCTCTGTTCTATTGCCAATGGTGATGAAATTATCCTAGGTTTAAGAGTTCTTGGAGTAAGAGCATCCAAACTCAAAACCACTAACAAACAACAATGAGGACCAGTCTCTGCCTAACCTTTGAAGTTCATCTAAAACCAATAAATTCATTAAACCATGATGAAATAATGAAGTCTCACTCCCTTCAAACTTTGCTTGGACCTTATCTGCCATTTTTGACAAACTTCTATGCAAATAGAAAGGCAGATCAAGGGAAATCTTGCCAGTAAAGTGCAGAAGTAACTTGAAATGATATGAGTAGACTTTGTGGTATCTCCCTTCACAAGAAAAGTACTTTTGGATGATGAGAAACAATTTTGAATAGTTGTCTTTTATGCAGCTTCTTGGAATAACATTGGTGAGATCCATTTCAGTGTGCTCAGGCTTCATGAATTCTTTGCACTGCTCCATGTTAAACTTGAAACCTTTGAACCACTTCTCCTGTCCTCTTGGAATCTTTGTAGCAACTGCAATAACCTCTGGTGTGATGGACAAATTGAGCATTCCCACTTTGGTGGTTGTTCCACTAAAATTCAAAGAAAACTCTTTGGAAACCTGTGTATGACAGCCTTGTAATTTCTCACAAAACTGCAGGAAACCTGTCCTTTTGAAGACTTCCACTGTTGTTGGGTATTCATTGATCAAATTCATGTCTGTTGGTCCATATCTCAGAAATTGGCCACCCTTTTTTGTCTTTCTTTTCTCTGCCATGGTTTCTTTAATGCCTTCATTGTGTTTCTTGATGATTTTTAGCATCGCTTGATGAATTACAGCCTTGCTTGATGATGCTCAATATAAAACTTTGAAAACACTAGCCATAGCACTAGCTCTCCAGAGCTCAATATCACGCAAGAAGGAATGAGAAATGAGAATGATTGAATTAGGAAAGGATTTGAAGTTTTGATGTCTTCTCATGACTCAATGATGACTCATACATACCTAAACTGATCATGATGACTGCAGCCCTGAGCATGTACCTTTCTTTTATCCTTCCATGACTCGAATGGCATCTAACTTACCCTTTCCAAACGATTTTCTGACACCTAACAGCTAGACTGATAAGACAGACAGGAAACCACACTTTCATAGTATTTCTAGTGTAAATTTGGTTGTTTTCACTACGAAACTATCAACAATTTCAAGCGAAAAGTGAGTTTTCATAATGTATTTCACTACGAAACTATGGTTTCTTGGATAAAATGGCATTTTTGGTACAAAAATATTGGAAATTGAAATCAGTCAGAAAATGATGAGTGATGTGACATGATAGAGTTTGAAAATGAGTGGGTTTAGACCTTAGGGTAAACATAAACAAGAAAAAAATAAATATTTCCCTTGACCAAGCATATAAAAAATGAACGTACAATCCTATTTTTGACACATGAACCTATTTAACCTTGTCAAAATGATTCTTCATTTTTTTTCGGTGATAACAATTGGGAGGATATTTCAATGGATTTTATTATAGGTTTACCTAAGTCCAAAGGAAAGAGTGTCATCATGGTGGTAGTTGATAGACTTACCAAGTATGCACACTTTTGTGCATTATCTCATCCATTCAAAGCAAGTAGAGTTGCTACTGCATTTATGGAAACAATTCAAAAGCTACATGGAACCCAAAAGATTATTGTGAGCAACAGAGATCCCATTTTTACTGGAAATTTTTGGACAGAATTATTTTCTTGTTGGGGTAGTCAAATAGCTCATAGCTCATCTTATCATCCTCAATCTGATGGGTAAACTGAGATAGTGAACAAATGTTTGGTAGGATATCTTCATTTTTTTGTATCTGATAAATGAACACAATGGGTCAAGTGGTTACCTCTGGTTGAATGGTGGTATAACTCTTCCTTCCATACTACAGCAAAAATGACTCCATTAATGGCACTTTGTGGATATCATCCACCATCCATCACATTATCTTTAAGAGAAAATTCTAAGGTTCAAGCGGTGGAAGATCACATCGAGCATCAACAAAAAGTTCTCCAACTCTTAAAGGATAACCTAAATTTGGCACAAAATTGAATGAAACAACAAGCAAATCAACATACAAACAATGTCCCTCAAAGAAAGTGAAGAAGGATAATAAATTATTGGCAAAGTACTATGGTCCTAACAAGGTGTTGCAAAAGATTGGTACTATGGCATACAAATTGGAGCTTGCTACTTCTTCTTGAGTGCATCCAGTTTTCCATGTTTCATGCTTAAATATGGTTATAGGTGACAAACTTCCAGTTCAAAGAATATTTCCAGAACTTGATGATGAAGGAAAAATCATATTAGAACCTGAAGCAGTCATGGAAACAATAACTCGACAACTACGAAATCGATCAGTTTCATAGTATCTAATCAAGTGGAAGAAATTACCCACCGAAGATTCTACATGGGAGGATGATAATTTTATACAGAAGCATCCAAAGCTACTCAAGTGTTGAGGACAACACTTTTTTTAAGGAGAGGGGCATGTTAGGTCCCTATATTACTAGTGTAGTCCCTTATTGTTGTTAGTATAGCCCCCTTATTGTTATTGTTGTACCCTGTAACCCCCATATTGTTATTATTGTGCCCTTACATTATTATTGTTAGGTCGGGTAGGATTATATCATGACCCCATGGACTCCTGTATATAGAAAGGATTTTTTTCATTTGTATCATCCAAGAATTGTTCATTTATGCAATGTAAAGGAGGTTTCCCCCTCGAAGTGGATGATTTATAAGGTGTTGATCTCTCTTTTCTTCTATTTTTGGAGTTGGTTTCATAACACAGGTTATGTCAAAGACCATAGGTTAGGGACATCTCACTCCTATACAAAAATGTTTCCTAGGCTATGTTGGATTTATGTATCATTTATGTATTTTGAGGGCTATTTGAGACTCTTCTTTATCTGTCATGTTTCCATAATCCTATTGATGTATATTGTGACATAGATCCACGATTGTATCTGTTAGTGGCTATGCTCTATTTATTGAGTCACATCGATCCAATTTTTATGTCTTCATGTCCATGTTAGCACATTTCATGTCATGGATCCGTAGTGTATTTTATGGCGGCCATGTTTCAAGCATGGGTATGCCCACCTCAGAGATGTTATTAGCAGAGTTGAGACTTCAACATTTGAGTTCCTCTAATCAATCTTTGTAGTCTTGGCTCATTCCTCCCATTTTGAGCTCTAAGTATTATTGTAATGCATTTAGCCCATTAGTTTCTCTTTTGACCTCATGCATTAGGGGGCATCTGTTATAACCCTATTTTCTGCTCCATTATAGTGAGAGAAACCCAATATCAACTTTCCTGAGTTGTTTGGATAAACTGCATCCCATTTCACATTTTATTTTATTTATGTGAGATTTATCCCATTTTAAAATGGTGAAATTACATAATTGAGAAATTTCTCATAATTATTTTTTGAAAATATTATAATTGTGAGATAACAATTATTTCATAATTGAGATAGTTGAGAAAAATCTCATAATTGTGAAAAATGTTTCTAGATTTTATCATTCCCAAGTAGATCAACTTGACCCATTTGTGTATGAGTTGGCTAGGGGTCCATTATTGTATAAGTGTACTAACTTCTCAAGCCCCTAGGTGTCTAGATACATTATCCTAGAGGATAGAATGGGCCTTTATAATATCACCAAGAGGAAAGGGGGGAATATCAAGTATCCAAACTATAGTGCGAGAGCTATGTTGTATTGGGAGAGGAGACCATACTACAAGCTTGAGGAGAGGATCTTATGCTAGAAGGCATATTAATGTACTTTAACTTATATTGTTAATAAAGTATATTTTCCTTCCCCTTATATCATTTTTTCAGTAATTTATATGTATGATTTCTAGATGTTTTGAGCTAACGATATTCTGTGGAAGATCACTTGTAGTCTATGTTTGGATTTTTTTGTGTGCATTCGTTAGATTAGGAATAGATGAAAGAGATAACTTGATTGGAGCACAATTATTCTGCATAAGGCCCAAAACCCTTCACCAACCTACGAGGAGGCAAGGTACTTGCTCATACTTTAAAGCATTAGAAATAGCATTGAAACTACATGCATGGCCATCTAAATTAGGGATTGTTATTAGATTGTCTTATCCATTCTTTTTGTTGTCTGGTTATCTCAATTGAGCATGAGATCTATTGTATCTTAAGAGAAAATCCCTCGGTTTTGAAAGGAATCGGTGCTTAAACATTATAAAAAGTGTGTCACATAAATGATTTTATCATGAAGTCTTTGTTCTATTGCTCTAGAGGCTAGTTTTCTAAAACCCTTAATGATCAGGAATAATAAAAGATTTCATAATTCCATTCACTACTGACATCTGAATGAAAAGAAGAACTACAGGGGAAACCCAAAGTAATATGTTGAATACACAGAATCTATCACTCTTAAATTTCAGAATAAATTCATGGAGAGAGAGGAAACTCGAAATAATATGTTGTAAACACAGAATATATTACTTCAAAGTTTCATGAGGAGTTTGTGAAGAGAGGGGAAACTTGAAGTAATATGCTAAATACATAGAATCAACTACTACTTTTAAGTTTTAGAGAGAATTTTTGAAGGGAGAAGGGATGGAGTGAAGGAGTGCAAATTAAGGTTATTTAACTCTTACTCACAGATGTAATTAAGAGACCAACTGCTACATTACTTCACTTCATTTAAAGAAGAAAAGACACAAAATGGCACATGAAACACGAATTACCATCAAAAATTGCAGGAAACTTACTGCTTCTTTCATTTACACATCAGAAAAAAAAAGTACAAAATGTAATCTCCAAGAGGTCCAGAACTCGGAACCCTCCCTCTCTCTTTATCCACTCCTTAAATACAAACAGAATCCCTTTGTAACTTCTTGAGCTTCTTGAAACTCCTAAACTTCCTAAAAACTGTTAAACTACTTATTACATTGAAATCGAGGACATCATCATTACTTCAATCTTAAAAAATAAAACAAAATAAATTTGGAATATAATCCTTTTGCTAAATCTAGTTTGTTGTTGATGCATCCCCCGAAGTGTTGAGGTGTCCTTTCTTGTTATGATGCGATAGCTACACAGTTCTGCAAAAATGCCTTTGTGCTTGACTTGCCCCAGCTGTCATGCTTCCAAAGGTGCCACTATATGCTCTTCTATCTGACTCTTCCTATGCCTTTGCACGTTTCGGTTGTGATGTACCAATAGTCTATATAAACGTATCTCCACCCGTCTATGCCCATGATTTTGTGTTTCGCATGTTATCA
The DNA here is from genome assembly GCA_034641835.2 of Pinus albicaulis. Lineage (NCBI taxonomy): Eukaryota > Viridiplantae > Streptophyta > Pinopsida > Pinales > Pinaceae > Pinus > Pinus albicaulis. The sequence continues at coordinate 30,139 of JAXQQM020092889.1, read as the reverse complement.
TAATGTCACCTGCTCCCTGGCTCTGCCTCTTCTGCTCGTACTTGTTGTGTTATGTATTTTCTTCTCCTTTGCCCTGCACCAAACCACATACCCAAGTCTTTCTGCCCACGTTTAGACTTTCTTCCGTTACCAAGGCAATTCACCGGCTTTACGTTATAATCCTCTTTTCTCCCTCTGATGTGATTTAACACACAAAATCCCTTACCTCCAGATTTGAAAACCTTTAGCGTTCACCTTTGAAACCAAATTGCATCCGAATATTGGAGTTTTGTTAAACATATATATGGAAGCAATCAACAGCGGTCGCTTCAAAACAGATCACACATAAACTCAAACCACTTACATACACGCGGAACTGTGGTTGTAGGGTCCGACGACACAGTGACCAATCGGAAGCAATAACACTTTGCAACTTATTTGATATCGCATGTTGGCAATGATAACAAATAGGTTAAATGGTAAAAAATGAAATCACCGATGCAAAGTTGCGATGGCGATGTCGCATTGCAACATCGCAACTTTTACAACATATCGCAAATCGTCGCCTGCAAGTTTAAGGCTATACCAATAAGAGTTAAACCATAATTTGTGCGATGTGCGATATGCGATGGTCTGCTATGCGGACATGTGGCCCTTCTCCTCATCACATCACAATCCAAATAATATACTGTGCAATTCCTTTAGCACTAAACACTAAAATCTGGGATTTGCTAAATCGCTCTATTTGCGATTTAATCTCCGTTGTTGATCTATGCCCAGATCCAATGGTCCTCACTGTATATTTACTCCGGTTTGCCGACTTTGCTTCTTTGGTTGTGCTCGTTTGTTTCTTCCTCTTTTTTCATAGAACACTTGAATTGTTCACGATTTTTCCCACGTTCACGACTTGACCCACTTACAGTTCACGACTCTGCCTTTGTTGCCTTTGTTGTCTTTTCTTTTTCTTCTAAAATTTCTCCTCTCTTCTCCTTTGCATTTTATGATGGTCAAATCCTGTTGTTGCTTCCCTGACTTTGGTTCTAGTGCACAAGTGATAATGAATACTCGTTGCACTTGTGGTTTTCCTATTGATCATATTGCAGGTCTTCTTGACATTCTAACAATTGTTCCTTAACAACCTTGAATTGCTCAGAACCTCTCTTGATTTTTAGCTAAGTAAAATTAGGCTACAACATCTAGCTCCAATTGGGGACAACACTTTGGTAATAAAGTGTTGAGAACTTGTAGATCAGTAGCCTTCATTGGGCATGGAGTCAAAGAGCACTTGTAGATCAGTAGCCTTTAGTGGGCATGGAGTCAAAGATCACTTGTAGATTAGTAGCCTTTATTGGGCATGGAGTTAAGGAGCACTTGTAGATCAGTAGCCTTTATTGGGCATGGAGTCAAAGAGCACTTGTAGATCAGTAGCCTTTACTGGGCATGGAGTCAATCCTGAATGGGAGTTGATCTAGTATGAAATCCTCCCGAAACCTGCTAGACTTTGGACTTATTCCCTTATTCTTAAACTGAAAATACAAACTAGAAATACTATGACTAGAAATTCTCAACTTCTAAACTTATTTATGCACAACTCCTACGTGTGCATTTATGCCTAAACTTAACAAGGTGAAGTCAGCCTTCCAATGGCACCAACCCAATATCTGCATGTTAGACCTAATGCCCCCATACTGTGGAAATTTGAAAATCAAAATAGGGATGTACAATGAAAATTTTCCAGAAACAGAGCTTTGCTCATACCCTTGCATAAATGCTTGTTGCTGACAAAAGAAGGTTGTCACATAGTCAGCCACCAGATCATAGAACTGATGAGACAAATTTTTGGCTGCTTGGTTTTCTTGAACATCGTGCTGATGTAGAATTCCTTGAACAAGGCTGTAATATCCCCAAATTGGGATTGCTAGCAAGAAATGTCTGAAAAACGTATTTTTCAGGGATGTGTGCTACAAAAAACAAGATTAGACCTTGGATCCCTTAGATCTGATAATATAAGACCCAAATCCAAGAGGAAATCAGAAACCAAGCAAACTAGGTGAGGTAAACAAGCCTCTCACACCTAGAATGGTTGGAAAATGCCCAATAATGGAACTGCAACAATATGTAAACACAATGCTGGAGAAGAAGCAAGATATTTACTCATGAAATGTGTCAAGAAACACATTATCATCAGTTGGTGTCACAACAACAACTTATACTTCATTTCAAGATCCAAAAGTTGGGGAAAAGCAGCATTTTAAGCCCTAAAAACGTTATTCCCAACAAATAGCGTAATAACAAGGGAAAATAACGGTTGGATCCTTCAACTTATGCTATGTGGGACTCACACCCAGAAAAGAATAAAAAATAAATTTGTTTTACTGTTGTGAAACCGGCTCCAAAAATAGAAGAAAAGAGATATCAATGCCTTAGAAATAAGCCACTTCGAGGGGGCAACCTCCAATACATTACACAAATGAAAAATTCTTGGATGATACAAATGAAAAAACCTCCTTTCTATATATAGGAGTCCATGGGGCCACAATGTAATCCAAGCCGACCTAACAATAATAATGTAAGGGCACAATAATAACAATATGGGGTTACAGGGGTACAACAATAACAAGAAGGGGGGCTACACTAACATAATAAGGGACTACACTAGTAATATAGGGACTTAACATGCCCCTCTCCTTCAAACAAGTGTTGTCCTCAACGCTTGATTATTTATCGATGCTTCTGTATAGAATTCTCATCCTCCCATGTGGAATCTTCTACAGGAAAGTTCTTCCATTTGTTGAGATACTCTGAAATTGATCGTACTTTTTGAGTTCCTATTTCTGTAATTACTTCAGACCTTCTTTCGATGTGATGTTGATCTTCCTATTTTTTCATTAGATTTTGCACCAAAGTTAGCTTATCCTTTGAGATTTGGAGAACTTGTTGTTGATGCTCGATGTGATATTCCACTAATTTATCATCCATATTAGCTATTATTTGATCCTTCAAACCATCCAAGTTAGCCTCCATTTCTGATTTTAAACCATCTATGTCATCTTCATTTGCTCTTCGTAAGATCGAAATTTGTTGCACTTGGTACCGTAATTTTGATATCTCATACTGCAATTCTTCCTCTTCATGCGTCATAGTATAGCTTTTTGAGGGCTTAATGGGTATGGAATTATTTTTTGGAGGCATTATAGAACCCAATATTGATAAAAATTCTAAAATGTGCCCTTGGAATCACTTCAAACTGCTTTTTCAAACAAACGTTATGCAATTTTAAAAACCAAATACACACCTTTTTCTTGCTTTTGAGAAGCTCGATATTGAAACTGAATTATATATGTGATTTCAGATCCTCAATAACTGAAATTTGGCCCTGAAGTAGACCTCTGAATCCTCTTTCAAATGCCATAGGTCTGACCTAATTTGGACTCTTCAAGTTTAAGTTATTTCCAATCTCCCACAATGACTTAATTATGGACTGGTTCAGTAGAGCGACCTTGTATGACTTGCCATGTGTCTCTGTTTCCTCCTTTGGCTATGAAATTGATAGACAGGAAATGGAAGTCTGTGTACTTCTAGATAATTTTTACATAATCTCAATCTGATGCTCAAAGAGAGGGTTATGACGTTTTTCCCATGGTCACCTCTTTGAGATTAAATTTGGGAGTCTGAAAAAGCCCTAACTTCCGCGGATCATATCTCCGACAATATTGCGACCAAGCTCTAAAATTTTGCGACAATGTTCCTAAGGATTTCAGCTTCGTACCCTAAATATTTCTACTTATAAACCTTCATAGAAAAAAATTTATAGTGTAAATTCCACGATGACCTGTTTAGGTTAAATTTTAGGAGTCTGCAAAAAGACCTAACTTCCACATATCATATTGTAATATCCCCAAATTGGGATTGCTAGCAAGGCATGCCTGGAAAATGCATTTTCTAGGAATGTATGCTACAAAAAACAATATTTTCCCTTGTATCCCTTTCATCTGAGTATCTAAGTCTTAAATCCAAGAGGAAATCATAAACCAAGTAGACTAGGTGAGGTAAACAAGCCTCTCACACCTAGAATGGATGGAAATATGCCTAATAATGGGACTACAGCAATATATAAAAACAATGCTAGAGAAAAATCACTCTATTCACTCATTAAATGTTTCAAGAAATACATTCGAATCAGTTAATTTTACAGTAGCAACTTGTACTTCATTATAGGATCCAAAAGTTGGGGAAAAGCAGTAATTTAGGCCCTAAAAAAGTTAAATTTAGAGTTTTGCATAAAAATAAGGGAAAATGACGGTGGGATTCCCTATATTAGGTCATGTGGGACTCACATACCAAAGTTTAGCTAAAACAAATGACTATAGCTATGTTAAACAAATCTCCCACTCCCGATATGGCTTAAAAATGCCCAAATCACATGACTTGACTTATGCTGAATTTAATGAAGCATGGGAAGTGTAAATTTCTGAAGGTTTATGATGAAATATGATGGAAAATACATACATACATTTTATTACATCAAATAATGGAGAAAAATAGAGTATTATCCCCCTTTACACATTTTATAAATGACCCTGCAAGGGTTTTCATGAAGGTACAAGTGTAAGAATGAAAATTCTACAGAAACTAAATCTGGAAAACGCAGTGCACTGTAGAAGTAGATTAATACTTAGATATACAAAAATATAGTGCATGGATAGTTAGATTTACAACATATCCATATACTAAAATGTCTTTATATTACATACCCCTTAGGGTTTCTAGCATTACATGAAAGAATAGGAGTAGATCTGAGATTTACCGCAGCAGATCTGCGGAATGATTCAGAAAATTTGAAGTAAGCACAATAGTAAATATATCAGATCTGAAGTCTACATGGATTAGATGGCTAATCCATGGATCACCACGGTGAAGGAAGGATCCCTCCACCAGAGATCTCTTCTCCAAATGAATGCCAAAAAGCCCTGAAACTCTGCAACTAGAAATAACGCAGTCCAAGAGGATAAAATGCACTGTAAGCTTGAAGCATAGGTTGGCCTGATTCCAAGATCAAAATCTGAAGCCCCAACAGCTAATACACTCTTCCAGGAGGATAAAAGACTCACTCACTGAGAAGAGGCACTAGTATAATCTAGATCTGAGCAGATCTTGTCTCCACTTGCTGCAACTCACTGAAACAAATAAATCCCAACAGGATTTACGTTGTCTAAGGGATATGGAGCTTGGCCATATGCCTGATAGTGGAAGAGAAGTACAATGCCCTCCAAGAGATACTCAATGGAAGGAGAGAGAATCCCTAAATAGGAAATCGTCACAGGTCTCTGCTAAACAGCCAAGAGAACTTGAATTGTCTAAACATACATCAAAATCAAATATCATCAACAAACTTCTCTTGAGCCTTCCCATTCCTTTTATAAGATGATAGGTTGAGAAACCCTAAACCACCTTCAAAAATTTAGCTCCTTTCACATGCAGATCCTCCATCTAAAACTGCACTCATCAACAAGGAGGTTCAATGCATCTAGACAGTGTTGTGATTTGGTCAATGCATCAACAAGGAGGTTCAATGCCTAAACTTAATAAGGTGAAGTCAGCCTTCCAATGGCACCAACCCAATATCCTCATGTTAGACATAATGCCCCCATACTGTGGAAATTTGAAAATCAAAACAGGGATGTACAATGAAAATTTTCTAGATACAGAGCTTTGCACATACCCTTGCATAAATTCTTTTTGCTGACAAAAGAAATTTTTCACATAGTCAGCCACCAGATCATAGAACTGATGAGACAAATTTTTGGCTGCCTCCTTTTCTTGAACATCCTACTGATGTATAATTCCTTGAACAAGGCTGTAATATCCCCAAATTGGGATTGCTATCAAGACATGCCTGAAAAATGTATTTTTCAGGGATGTGTGCCACAACAAACAAGATTAGCCCTTGGATCCCTTAGATCTGATAATATAAGACCCAAATCCAAGAGGAAATCAGAAACCAAGAAAACTAGGTGAGGTAAACAAGCCTCTCACACCTAGAATGGTTGGAAAATGCCAAATAATGGAACTGGAGCAATATGTAAACACAATGCTGGAGAAGAAGCAAGCTATTTACTCATGAAATGTGTCAAGAAACACATTATCATCAGTTGGTGTCACAACAACAACTTATACTTCATTTCAAGATCCAAAAGTTGGGGAAAAGAAGCATTTTAAGCCCTAAAAACTTTACTCCCAGCAAATAGCGTAATAACAAGGGAAAATAACGGTTGGATCCTTCAGCTTATGCTATGTGGGACTCATACCCAGAAAAGAATAAAAAATAAATTTGTTTTACTGTTGTGAAACCAACTCCAAAAATAAAATAAAAGAGATATCAATGCCTTAGAAATAAGCCACTTCGAGGGGGCAACTTCCAATACATTACACGAATGAACAATTCTTGGATGATACAAATGAAAAAACCTTCTTTCTATATATAGGAGTCCATGGGGCCACAATGTAATCCTAGTGGGGCCACAATGTAATCCTAGCCGACCTAACACTAATAATGTAAGGGCACAATAATAAAAATATGGGGTTACAGGGGTACAACAATAACAATAAGGGGGGCTACACTAACATAATAAGGGACTAAACTAGTAATATAGGGACTTAACATGCCCCTCTCCTTCAAACAAGTGTTGTCCTCAACGCTTGATTATTTATCGATGCTTCTGTATAAAATTCTCATCCTCCCATGTGGAATCTTCTACAGGAAAGTTCTTCCATTTTTTGAGATACTCTGAAATTGATCGTACTTGTTGAGTTCTTGTTTTTGTAATTTCTTCAAAACCTCTTTCGATGTGATGTTGATCTTCCTATTGTTTCATTAGATTTTTCACCAAAGTCAAGTTATCCTTTGAGAGTAGGAGAACTTGTTGTTGATGCTCGATGTGATATTCCACTAATTTATCATCCATATTAGCTATTATTTGATCCTTCAAACCATCCAACTTAGCCTCCATTTCTGATTTTAAACCATCTATGTCATCTTCAGTTGCTCTTCGTAAGATCGAAATTTGTTGCACTTGGTACCATAATTTTGATATCTCATATTGCAATTCTTCCTCTTCATGCGTCATAGTATAGCTTTTTGAGGGCTTAATGGGTATGAAAATATTTTTTGTAGGCATTATAGAACCTAATATTGATAAAAATTATAAAATATGCCCTTGAAATCACTTCAAACTATTTTTTCAAACAAACGTTATGCAATTTTAAAAACCAAATACACACCTTTTTCTTGCTTTTGAGAAGCTCGATATTGAAACTGAATTATATATGTGATTTCGGATCCTCAATAACTGAAATTTGGCCCTGAAGTATTCCTCTGAATACTCTTTCGAATGCCATAGGTCTGACCTAATTTGGACTCTTCAAGTTTAATTTATTTCCAATCTCCCACAATGACTTAATTATGGATTGGTTCAGTAGAGCGAACTTGTACGACTTGCCATGTGTCACTGTTTCCTCCTTTGGCTATGAAATTGATAGACAGGAAATGGAAGTCTCCGCAATTTCTAGATAATTTTTACAATCTCAACTTGATGCCTCAAAGAGAGGGTTATGAAATTTTTCCCACGATCACCTCTTTGAGATGAAATTCAGGAGCCTGAAAAATCCCTAACTTCCACAGATCATATCTCCAACAATATTGCGAACCAAGATCTGAAATTTTTACAGGAAGTTCCTCAGGATTGTGGCTTCGCTTTGTAAAAATTTCAGCTTCTGAAACATTGTAGAAAAACATTATAGCGCAAATTCCCCGATGACCTGTTTAGGCAAACTTCGTGAGCCCGCAAAGACCTAACTTCCACATATCATATTGTAATATCCCCAAATTGGGTCATGAGCAAGGCATGTCTGAAAATGTATACTTAGAATGTATGCTACAAAAACAATATTTTCCTTGTATCCTGATCCGAGTATCTAAGATCCAAATCCAAGAGGAAATCAGAAGCCAAGCAAACTAGGTGAGATAAACAAGCCTCTCACACCTAGAATGGCAGGAAAATGCCCAATAATGGGACTGCAGCAATATGTAAACAAAATTTTGGAGCTGAAGAAAGCTATTCACTCAATAAATGTGTCAAGAAACACATTATCATCAGTTGTGTCTCAGCAACAACTTGTACTTTCTTTTATGATCCAAAAAGTGGAGAAAAGCAACAAATTATACCCTAAAATGGTTAACTTCAGAGATTTGCATAAAAAAAAAGGGAAAATGATGGTGGGATCCCATATCTTAGGTCATGTGGGACTCACATACCAAATTTTAGCTAAAACAAATGACTCTGGATATGTTAAATAGATCTCCCACTCCCGATATGGCTTAAAAATGCCCAAATCCCATGATTTGACTTATGCTGAATTTACTGAAGCATGGACAGCGTAAATTTCTGAAGGTTTATGATGAAACATGATGAAAAATACATACATACATTGTATTACATCATATCATGGAGAAAAATAGAGTATTACCCCCTTTACACATTTTGTAAATGACCCGGCAAGGGTTTTCATGAAGGTACAAGTGTAAGAATGACACCCCGTTAAACTAAACTGGGAAAATGTAGTGCAATCGGGCTTTGTGATTAACAATACTTTAGATCTACAAAATATAGTGCATGGATATTTATAGCTTACAAATAACATCCATATACTAAAATGTCTTTTTATATTACATACCCCCTTACTTGGTTTCTAGCATTACATGAAAGAATAAAGAGTAGACTTGAGATTTACCAAGTAGCAGATATGTGGAATGATTTAGAAATCTGAGGTAAGAACAATAGTAAATATATCATATCTGAAGTAGACATGGATTATATGGCTAATCCATGGATCACCACGGTGAAGGAAGGATCCCTCCACCAGAGATCTCTTCTCCAAATGAATGCCGGAAAGCCCTGAAACTATGCAACCGGAAATAACGTAGTCTAAGAGGATAAACTGCGCTGTAAGCTTGAAGCACAGGTTAGCCTGATGCCAAGATCAAAATCTGAAGCCCTGATAGCTAATACACTCTTCCAGGAGGATAAAAGACTCACTCACTGAGAAGAGGCACTAGTATAATATAGATCTGGATAGATGTAGTCTCCACTTGCTGTAGCTCACTGAAACAAGTAAACCTAAGAAAGATTTACGCTGTCTAAGGAATATGGAGCTTGGCCATATGCCTGATAGTGGAAAAGAAGTACAATTCCCTCCAAGAGCTACTCAATGGAAGGAGAGAGAATCCCTAAACAAGAGATCCTCACAAGTCTCTACTAAACAGCTAAGAGAACTCGAATTGTCTAAACAGACATCAAAATAAAATATTATGAACAACCTTCTCTTGAGCCTTCCCCTTCATTTTTTAATATGAGAGCTTGAGAAACCCTAAACCACCTTCAAAACTCTAGCCCCTTTCACATGAAGATCCTCCATCTAAAAATGCGCTGATCAACAAGGAGGTTCAATGTATCTGGACAGTGTTGTGATTTGGTCCTGTTGACCCAGTCAAACTCCTCAATCCTTTTCACATTCAGGGGTATTTTATTGAGACAGCCCTGATTTGCCTCAGTTCACATTGGGCATTGATTTATTTTGATGTTTTTACTAAGCATGGGCCTCCTTACCCATTTATCCAACTACTAAGTGCAAAAATCAAAATTTTGATATTCCCCTTAGCTGCTTGCTAAAGTAGGAATATTACAGTTCTCCCCTCCCAAATGTTGCTTGTCCTCAAGCAACTGCAAGGATAGAACTAAAAGGCTCCCTCCCAAGGCATGGAGTCTGAAATGTGTTTAATAACTATCATTCCCATGTAAAACCTCCACCCCCAAGCTATCATCCATACAAGATGAGTCACCCTCCAACATGGCAACTCATGAAAGATCTCCTCCACCCTTAGCTCCTGCAATGTGGGTGGGCTGAATAACTAAACATGGTAGAAAAAATGGCCTACCCCATGTTGTATTTCTCTCCACTCATAGCAAGTGTAGAGAACATGCTAATTTGTGGCTGCAATCATATTGCCCTCAAGTGGCAAGAAGGGAAATATATCTCCAAAGATCCTCTCTCCCATATCATGGATCATGTTGGCACAAACCACCCCATACAAAATGAATGGCACATCATCATCATTTGGCATCCAAATCAGAAAAATGTTGAAGGTTACATGATACCAATGGTTCATTAAGTGGATACAGCGTAGTTTCCCCAACTGCTGCTTGAGAATATCATGTGGAAAGTTGTCCTTCAACAAGGTACTAGTTGTGCATAAGTACTCATCTACTATGTGGTAGTAAAAAACAAGATATACCAGCTATACATGATCAAAATAACAAGATAATGTGCCATAATCTCCTCCTAAAACATCATGATGAGTATGGAGAAACCTCGGTCCATACTCTCTCAACAATAGCCATAGTAAAAAGGACTCTTGCTGCCTCCTTGCATTATCAAAATGCAAATCAGGGAGCAATAATATAATGATAGACATGTGAGTTGTCTCATCAACAAAGTGCAAACCAGCTCCCTCATGCCTCATGGGGAAGTTATCCTTCCTCCCAAAACAATGTACATACATGAAATACATCTCAAACATAAATACATGTGAGCATAGGAGACATATCTCAAACAAAGGTGTATACATGGACATAATATTTGACATACGATGTCCAAACTCTCTCCTCAACAGCCACAATAACCATGCCTTCTTCTTATGCATCCTATCAATGAGACTCAAGGCATGAGATAAAGAAATAGAAGTCTTTGGGGAGTGACCAAACTCACCCAAAAACAACCAGTGCAACCATGCTTCTTATTGGCTTGTATCATAGATCTGCAAGGGGTTTGGAAACCTCTTGCTCCATACTGCCATCCACTCATCCCAATGTGGGTGATGGATCTCATTCTGCCATTGCTTGGTATCCTCCCAAGGTAGGACACCATGCTCCTCCAACCTTTGAAGAACTTTGCACTTCATGAAATGTTGAAGTGCACCTCAAATGGAATCTCCGGATGAGACCTCCTCCTCATGCATGGCCTTTCAACACCAAAGAGGCCTTGGATCTGCTGCAAGTAGAAGTCTCTCTTTGAGCTGTGGTATACTCATTGAGAGAGTGTCATCTAGAGAGGAGAAAGAGTTTCTAATCTCAAGATGTCTACCCTTTGACATCTCTTCCTCCATGGCTTCCTGAATGAAGCTGGCATCTAAATGTTCCCATGAGGAATGGGTCCTTCTCTCTTCGCTGCTGCTCTTGGACAGTGCAGTGAAATCTTGCCGCTCTAGATTAGAAGTAAGTGATGATCCTGGGTCATACAACATCATATTTCCACAACCTTCTGAAATATTTTCTGCAATAATAGAAAGTGGAAATACAATCATACCTTGTTGGACCTTGGGAACACCTTGCATGGCTGCAAGAGTTCTTTCCATCACTGAATTGGCTCCCTAAACTGCTGATGTTGAAGGCTACTCCTCCATGGTTGTGAAAACTCTGGTATAAGTCCCCTCAAGAGATGGTGAGGGCTCCACCCTCTCTGAATGTTCTTCATCAAATCTCTCGATCACCCTCTGAGTGAAATCTACAAGAGTAGACACTCTTGCATGACTTATGTGGCTGAACCACCAAGTGCTTGCTTTTCCCTTCATGTGCAGCATTGCAACCTCTACCACTTCTCTTTCTACCACTGGATGTAGTAGGAAGAATGTTGCAAGTCTTCTTGTCCAAGTTCTTGATGAAGATGATCCATCAAAATTAGACAATAGAAACCTATTGCCCTTCATCCTTCTTGTGTTGCAAGGTCTCCTTTCTTCCTCCAGTTGAATGAGCTGTGGGAAGGCTAGAGTCTCTTGGAAAGCTCTAGGATGATGTTTGTACTCCGCCAAGTGCCTACTTAGAATCTCATGTTCTAAGTTCTCTTCATGCTCCTCATTCTTCCCCAAGGAATAGGAAGTGCATGGCTCTTCTTCTTCTTCTTGAAACCTTCTAGAGGTCTCACTGTAGCTTCCTTCTCCTTGAAACCCTCTAGGAGTTTCATTGCATCTTTCTTCTTTCTTCTGTTTAACCTCTTTAGAGTGGCTCTTCTTAGATCTGAAAATTGATGAGAGTAATCTCATCCTCTCCATCATTATGAACTCTACTGCTTATCTTTATTTCTCTGATAGCTGTATCTCACAAGCTGAGCCAGATATCTTGCTATGATACCACTATAATATCCCCAAATTGGGATTGCTAGCAAGGCATGCCTGAAAAACACAATTTTCAGGAATGTATGCTTCAGAAAACAATATTATCCTTTGGCACCCTTAGATATGAGTATATAAGTCATAAATCCAAAAGGAAATCAGAAACCAAGAAAACTAGGTGAGGTAAACAAGCCTCTCACACCTAGAATGGATGGAAAAATGCCCAATAATGGGACTATAGCAATATATATAAAAAATTATGGAGTAGAAGCAATATATTCACTCATGAAATGTTTCAAGAAACACATTAGAATCAGTTAATGTCACAGAAAAAACATGTACTTTATTCTAGGATCCAAAAGTTGGGGAAAAGCAGCAATTTAGGCCCTAAAAAGGTTAACTTTAGCGATTTGTGTAAAAATCAGGGCAAATTACGGTGGGATTCCCTATCTTAGGTAATGTGGGACTCACATCCCAAATTTTAGCTAAAACAAATGACTCTAGCTATGTTAAACAGATCTCCCACTCCCGATATGGCTTACAAATGCCCAAATCCCATGAATTGACTTATGTTGAATTTACTGAAGCATTGGCAGTGTAAATTTATAAAGGCTTATGATGAAATATGATGGAAAATACATACATACATTGTATTACATCAAATCATGGAGTAAAATAGAGTATTATCCCCCTTTACACATTTTATAAATGACCCGACAAGGGTTTTCATGAAGGTATAAGTGTAAGAATGAAATTTCTGTATAAACTAAATCTAGAAAATGCAATGCACTGTATATGTATATTAAAACTTATATCTGGAACAAGATAGTTCATGGATATTTAAATTTACAACAGATCCATATACTAAAATGTCTTTCTATTACATACCCCTCGGGGTTTCCAGCATTACATGAAAGAACAGGAGTAGATCTGAGAGTTACTGTAGTAGATCTACAGAATGATTCAGAAAATATGAAGTAAGCACAATAGTAAATAGATCAGATTTGAAGTATACATGGATTAGATGGCTAATCCATGGATCACCACAGTGAAGGAATGATCCCTCCACCAGAGATCTCTTCTCCAAATGAATGCCAAAAAGCCCTGAAACTCTGCAGCTGGAAATAACATAGTCCAAGAGAATAAACTGCGTTGTAAGCTTGAAGCACAGGTTGGCCTAATTCCAAGATCAAAATCTGAAGCCCCAATAGCTAATACACTCTTCCAGGAGGATAAAAGACTCACTCAATGAGAAGAGGCACTAGTATAATCTAGATCTGAGCAGATCTAGTCTCCACTTGCTGCAGCTCATGGAAACAAGTAAATCCCAACAGGATTTACATTGTCTAAGGGATATGGAGCTTGGCCATATGCCATATAGTGGAAGAGAAGTACAATTCCCTCCAAGAGCTACTCAATGTAAGGAGATAGAATCCCTAAACAAGAAAACCTCACGAGTCTCTGCTAAACAACCAAGAGAACTCGAATTATCTAAACAGACATCAAAATCAAATATCATCAACATCCTTCTCTTGAGCCTTCCCCTTCCTTTCATAATATGAGAGCTTGAGAAACCCTAAAACACCTTCAAAACTTTAACTCCTTTCACATGAACATCCTCCATCTAAAACTACGCTGATCAACAAGGAGGTTCAATGCATCTGGATAGTGTTGTGATTTGGTCCTGTTGACCCAGTCAATCTCCTCAATCCTTTTCACTTACAAGGGTGTTTTATTGAGAAAACCCTTATTTTCCTCTGTTCACATTAGGCATTGATTTATTTTTATGTTTTTAATAAGCATGGGCCTCCTTACCCATTTATCCAACTACTAAGTGCAAAAATCAAAATTTTAATATTCCCCTTAGCTGCTTGCTAAAGTAGGAATATTACACATATCTCTAAAAATATTGTGAACCAAGCTCTGAAATTTTGCGAAGATGTTCCTCGGGATTTCAACTTTGCACTCTAAAAATTTCAGCTTCTGAACCTTCGTAGAAAAAACATTATAGAGAAAATTCCACGATGACCTGTTTGGAGTAGCAAAACCCTATAATCCAAAGCTCTCATACCAAATGTTGTGAAACCAACTCCAAAAATAGAAGAAAAGATATATCAATGCCTTAGAAATAATCCACTTCGAGGGGGAAACCTCCAATACATTACATGAATGAACAATTCTTGGATGATACAAATGGGAAAATCTCATTTCTATATATAGGAGTCCATGGGGCCACAATGTAATCCTAGCTGACCTAACAATTATAATGTAAGGGCACAATAATAAAAATATGGGGGTTATAGGGGTACAACAATAACAATAAGGAGGGATACACTAACATAATAAGGGACTACACTAGTAATATAGGGACTTAACATTTACTAAGTTAAAGAGATCTTTCGGTCCCGATATGGCTCAAAAAGGCCCAAATCCCATGACTTAACTCAATAGAAAGTTGCTGAAGCATATACAACATGATTTTCTAAGGGTTTCAGATGTAGTATGATGCAATTATGGATCTGGAGTTTATTATATCAAAACATGGAGGAAAATGGAGATCTAGCTCCTTTTATACATCAAAGAGATAACCCGGCAAGGGTTTCATGAGAGCACAAGTACATAATAGCAGATCTGCAGACCTAGATCTAGAAACGTAGTTACATTGTAGCTCTGAATACATATAGCTAATATATACAAGGAATAGAAGCAGGATTCTTTAAAAATCCTTCCAGGAGAAGAGTTGGCCCTTCCTCTAGGGAAAAAGCTCACAAACAAGGGCTTAACCCCTGCTATTGCAACACTAAGTAAAATGATGCATTTTTTGCCAGTGACTACACTGTAGAAGGTGGAAAATTCTTTGGCCACATGCCAAGATGTAAAATATGCTCAGAAACCTTCTTTACAGATCTTACAAAGAAAGGGAAGTTCCCTCCTCTGAAAGATAAGCCTAGAAAGTGGTGTTGGGGACTTTCCACTGCAGCACCTTGCAACACAACACTATACTCTGCAGAAATAATGTTGTGGCTGAAGGAGAATGTTTGGCCTCAAGCCTAAATGTGGAAAACTGAAGTACAATACTCCTTCAAGAGGCTCCTCAAGAAAGGAGAAGGATTCCTAAACAAGAGATCCTTGTGCTAAACAACACTGTAGCTCTGCTAAACAGCAAGAGGATGCCAAATAGTCTAAGAAGACAAAAATGAATAATGTCCAAGCTAACCCCAAATGGCTGCCATCCTATTCCTTATAAACTTTGTGAGCCTCCTCACCTTGGGTCCCACCCATTAGGGTTTCCAACTCCACATTAGTAATCTCCCTCCAAAATTACGTTGTACCTTCATCAAGGCCACTCCTCCATACTACACTATTTGATTTGGTCAAGGTTGACCTCTTCAATCTGCTTCATCCCTTTTCACACTCAAGTTCCTTCAATCCAGCCCACAGATGTTTGTATATGCTGATCCTTGTTCACACTAAACTAGTTACATTGATGATCTCCTCTTCTTCATGCATGCATGTTGAATTAGTCAAACTTGACTTTGTCCACAAGCAAAAGTCCCTTTTCACACATGAGGGTGTGAAATCCAGCTACTATAATGATCCCCTTTCACACCAAGAGGGTTTTTATGCTGATTCTAGTTAAGTATGGGTCTCCTCCCCCATTTATTCATCTACTAAGTGCAAAATCAGAAATTAATATTCCTCTTAGTTGCTTACTAAAGTAGGAATATTAGAGTCCTCCCCTCCCAAATGTTGCTTTTCGTCAAGAAAATGCAAGGATAGAACTGAAAAACTCCCTCCCAAGGCATGGAGTCTAAAATGTGTTTGGGAACTAACATCCCCATGTAAAACCTCCACCCCAAGCTATCATCCATACAAGATGAGTCACCCTCCAACATGGAAACTCATGAAAGATCTCCACCACCCTTAGCTCCTGCAATGTGGGTGAGATGAATAACTGAACATGGTAGACAAAATGGCCTACCCCACATTGTCTTTATCTCCACTCATAGTAAGTGTAGAGAACATGCTGATTTGTGGCTACAATAAGGTTTCCCTCAAGTGGCAAGAAGAAGAATAGATCTCCAAATATCCTCTCTCCCATGTCATGAATCATGTCGGCCCAAATCATCCCATCCCAAATGAATGGCACATCATCACCATTTGGCATCCAAATCAGAAAAATGCTAATGGTTACATGATATTAATGTTTTATCAAGTGGATACAACGCAGTTTTCCCAACTGCTGCTTGAGAATATCATGTGGCAAGTTGTTTTTCAACAAAGTACTAGTTGTGCATGAGTGCTTATCTACTATGTGATAGTAAGCAGAAATATATATCAATTGTACATGATAAAAATGACAAGACACTTGCCTAAGGTCATGCATAGATGGTTTATTATCATTAGAAAGGTTAACCCTAAAGTGACAACGTAACCCAAGAATAATCTTACTCTTATGTAGAGCAATGCACTGTCCATGAATGGTGAAAGGATACAGATACTCAATGGGACAATTAGTAAGTATAGAAATGTATCTTTTACCATGCATAATGAGTAAACTAAAAGTGAGGTCCATGGATGAGCCCTCCCATGAGAATCTCCCCATGAAAATCTACAAAAGGGAAGGATGCATATTCCCCTTGGAAGACCTCATCAAAAGATATTTACTCCCAATTAGTGACAGCGCTGTTGCCCTTAGTGTTAAGGCTCTTGTCACTCCATGACTTCTCTCTTTGACATCCCACATGCCAAAGCCATCCACAAATATGCTGCTATGTAAAATTCTCTTCCTCATATGTGGAAGCCTCTCCTTGTCCTCCAATGTTGAAGGGTAGCCTTTCTGAATGTGCCATACATTCCTCCTGAAGTACCATAATGAGTATGGAGAAATTTCAGCCCATACTCTCCCAATAGTAACCACAGCAATAAATACTCTTGTTGCCTCCTTCCATTCTCAAGATGCAAATCATGGAGCAATATTACAATGATGAACATGTGAGATGTCTCATCAACATAGTACAAACCATCTCCCTTATACATCATGGGGAAGTTATCCTCCCTCCCAAAACAATGCTCATACATGAAATATATCTCAAAAATAAATACATGTGAGCACATGAGACATATCTCAAACAAAAGAAAATATATGGACATAAGATTTGACATATGATGTCCAAAATCCCTTCTTAATAGCCACAAAAACCCTGCCTTCTTCTTATGCATCCTATCATTGGGACTTAAGGCATGAGATAAAGAAATATAAATTTTTGGGTAGTGACCAAACTCACCCAAAAACAACCAGCACAACCATGCTTCTTGTTGGCTTTTACCATAGATCTGCAAGGGGTTTGGAAGCCTCTTGCTCCATACTGCCATCCACTCATCCCAATGTGGGTGATGGATCTCATTCTGCAAATACTTGGTATCCTCCCATGGTAGGACACCAACCTCCTCAAATCTCTAAAGAACTTTTCACTTCATGAAATGTTGAAGTGCACCCCCAATGGGATCTCCTCATGAGGCCTCCTCCTCATGCATGGCCTTCCAAAAACAAAGAGGCCTTGGATCTGCTGCAAGTAGAAGTATCTCTTTGAGCTATGGCATGTTCATTAAGAGAGTGTCATCTAGAGAGGAGGAAAGGTTTCTCATCTCAATATGTCTACCCTTTGACATCTCTTCCTCCATGGCTTCCTGAATGAAGCTGGCATCTGAATATTCCCCTGAGGAATGGGTCCTTATTTCTTCATTGCTTCTTTTGGAAAGTGATGCAACCTTGCTGCTCTAGATTAGAAGCAAGTGATGATCTTGGGTCATATAATAGTAGATTCCCACAATCTTCTGAAGGATTTGCTACAGTAATAGAAGGTGGAAAATCAATCATACCTTGCTGGGCTTTGGGAACACCTTGCATGGCTGCAAGAGTTCTTTCTTCCACGGTGTTAGCTCCCTCAACTGCTGATGTTGAAGGCTGATCCTCCAAGGTTGTGACAGCGCTGATATAAGTCTCCTCAAGAGGGTGTGAGGGTTCCTCCCTCTTTGATTGTTCTCCATCAAATCTCTTGATCACACTCTGAGTGAAATCTACAAGAGTAGATACTCTTGCATGACTTATGTGACTGAACCACCAAGTGCTTGCTTTTCCCTTCATGTGCAGCGCTGCAATATATACTGCTTCTATTTCTACTACGGGATGTAGTAGGAAGAATGCTTCAAGTCTTCTTGCCCAAGCATCTGCTACAGATGTCCCATCAAAAGTGGACAATAGAAACCTATTTCCCTTGATTTCTCCCTTGATGCAGGGTCTCCTCTCTTCCTCCTGTTGAATGAACTATGGGAAGGCTAGAGTCTCTTTGAAGGCTCTAGGTTGAGAATTGTACTAAAAAAGGTACTCACTCAGAATTTGATGATCTAAGTGCCTTCCATGCTTCTGGTATTCTTCTTCATGAGAATAGGAAGTGCATGGTTCTTCCTCTTCTTGAAACCCTCTAGGAGTTTCTTGGCATCTCTTCTCCTTCATCATCTTAACCTCATGGGAGAGGTTCTTTCAGGATATGAAAAGTGATGAGAGTAAAATCATCCACTCCATCATTCTGATATTTCTCCTTCTTATGTCTCGAACTCACACACTAAGCCAAAGATCATGCTCTGATACCACTATAATATCCCCAAATTGGGATTGCTAGCAAGACATGCCTGAAAATGCATTTTTCGGGGATGTGCGCTATAGAAAAAAATATTAGCCTTTGGATCCCTTATATTTGATAATATAAGACCCAAATCCAAGAGGAAATCAGAAACCAAGGAAACTAGGTGAGGTAAACAAGCCTCTCACACCTAGAATGGCTGGAAAATGCCTAATAATGGAACTGCAAGAATATGTAAACACAATGCTGGATTAGAAGTAAGATATTTACTATGAAATGTGTCAAGAAACACATTATCATCAGTTGGTGTCACAGCAGAAACTTATTCTTCATTTTAGGATCCAAAAGTTGGGGAAAAGCAGCATTTTAATCCCTAAAAACGTTATTCCCAGAAAATAGCGTAATAACAGGGGAAAATAATGGTTGTATCCTTCAGGTTATGATATGTGGGACTCACACCCAGAAAATAATTAGAAAAAAATATGTTTTACTAAGTTAAACAGATTTCCCAGTCCCGATATGGCTCAAAAAGGCCCAAATCCCATGACTTAACTCAACAGAAAGCTAATGAAGCATATATAGCATGATTTTCTGAGGCTTTCAGATGTAATATGATGAAATAATAGAAATGGAGTTTATTATATCAAAACATGGAGGAAAATGGAGATCTAGCTCCTTTTATACATCAAAGAGATAACCGGGCAAGGGTTTCGTGACAACACAAGTACATAATAGAATATTTGTAGATTTAGATCTAGAAAACATAGTTACACTATAGCTATGAATACATATATCTAATATATACAAGGAATATAAGAAGGATGCTTTACAAAGCCTTCCAGGAGAAGTGTTGGCCCTTCCTCCAAGGAACAAACTCACAAACAAGGGCTTAACCCCTGCTACTACAACACTAAGTAAAATGACGTAGTTTCTGTCAGTGACTACACTGTAGAAGGTGGAGAATTCTTTGGCCACATGCCAAGATGTACAATATTCTTAGAAACCTTCTTTACAGATCTTGCAAAGAAAGGGAAGCTCCCTCCTCTGAAATATAAGCTCAGAAAGTGGTGTTGGGGACTTTCCAATGCAACACCCTGCAACACAATACTATACTCTGCAGAAATAATTTTATGGAGGAAGGAGGATGCTTGGCCTCAAGCTTGAATGTGGAAAATTGAAGTACAGTACTCCTTCAAGAGGCTTCTCAAGAAAGGAGAAGGATTCCTAAACAAGAGATCCTTGTGCTAAACAACACTGCAGCTCTGCTAAAAAACAAGAGGATGCCAAACAATCTAAGAAAACCAAAATGAATAATATCCAAGCTAACCCAAAATGGCTGCCATCCTATTCCTTATAAAATTTTTGAGCCTCCTCACCTTGGATCACACCCATTAGGGTTTCCAACTCCACATGAGAAATCTCCCTCCAAAATTACATTGTACCTTCATCAAGGCCACTCCTCCACACTGCGCTGTTTGATTTGGTCAAGGTTGATCTCTTCAATCTGCTTCATCCCCTTTCACACTCAAGTGCCTTCAATCCAACTCACAAATGTTTGTCTATGCTGATCCTTGTTCACACTAAACTAGTTACATTGATGATCTCCTCTTCTTCATGCATGCATGTTGACTTAGTCAAACTTGACTTCGTCCATAAGCAAAAGTCCCTTTTCACACATGAGGGTGTGAAATCCAGCTACTATAATGATCCCCTTTCACACCAAGAGGGTTTTTATGCTGATTCTAGTTAAGTATGGGTCTCCTCCCCCATTTATTCATCTACTAAGTGCAAAATCAAAATTTAGTATTCCTCTTAGCTGCTTGCTAAAGTAGGAATATTACAGTCCTCCCCTCCCAAATGTTGCTTGTCCTCAAGCAACTGCAAGGATAGAACTAAAAAACTCCCTCCCAAGGCATGGATTCTAAAATGTGTTTGGGAACTAGCATCCCCATGTAAAACCTTCACCCCCAAGCTATCATCCATACAAGATGAGTCACCCTCCAACATGGAAACTCATGAAAGATCTCCACCACCCTTAGCTCCTGCAATGTGGGTGAGCTGAGTAACCGAACATGGTAGACAAAATGGCCTACCCCACGTTGTCTTTCTCTCCACTCATAGTAAGTGTAGAGAACATGCTGATTTGTGGCTGCAATAAGGTTGCCCTCAAGTGGCAAGAAGAAGAATAGATCTCCAAAGATCCTCTCTCCAATGTCATGAATCATGCTGGCCCAAATCATCCCATCCCAAATGAATGGTACATCATCACCATTTGGCATCCAAATCAGAAAAATGCTGAAGGTTGCATGATACCAATGGTTTATCAAGTGGATACAACGCAATTTTCCCAACTGCTGTTTGAGAATATCATGTGGCAAGTTGTTTTTCAACAAAGTACTAGTTGTGCATGAGTGCTTATCTACTATGTGATAGTAAGCAGCAATATATATTAGTTGTACATGATCAAAATGACAAGACACTTGCCTAAGGTCATGCATAGATGGGTTATTATCATTACAAGGGTTGGTCTTAAAGTGACCACGTAACTCAAGAATAATATTGCTCTTATGTAGAGAAATGCACTGTCCATGAATGGTGAAAGGATAAAGATACTCAATGGGACAATCAGTAAGTATATAAATGTATCTTTTACCATGCATAATGAGTAAACTGAAAGTGAGGTCCATGGATGAGCCCTCCTATGAGAATCTCCCCATGAAAATCTACAAAAGGGAAGGATGCATATTCCCCTTGGAATACCTCATCAAAAGATATTTACTCCTAAGTGACAGTGCTATTAGCCTTATTTTTAAGGCTATTGTCACTCCATGACCCTCTCTTTGACATCCCACATGCGAAATCCATCCACCAATATGCTGCTATGAGAGAAGCTCTTCCTCCTATGTGGAAGCCTCTCCTTGTCCTCCAATGCTGAAGGGTAGCCTTTCTGCACTTCGAATGTGCCATACATTGCTCCTGAAGTACCATAATGAGTATGGAGAAATTTCAGCCCATACTCTCCCAATAGTAACCACAGCAACAAAGACTCTTGCTACCTCCTTGCATTCTCAAGATGCAAATGATGGAGCAATATTACAATGATGGAAATGTGAGATGTCTCATCAAAATAGTACAAAAAAGCTCCCTTATACATCATGGGGAAGTTATCCTCCCTCCCAAAACAATGCTCATACATGAAATATATCTCAAACACAAATACATGTGAGCACATGAGACATATCTCAAACAAAAGAAAATATATGGACATAAGATTTCACATATGATGTCCAAACTCCCTTCTTAATAGCCACAACAACCATGCCTTCTTCTTATGCATCCTATCATAGATACTTAAGGCATGAGATAAAGAAATATAAATTTTTGGGTAGTGACCAAACTCACCCAAAAAAAACCAGCGCAACCATGCTTCTTGCTGGCCTGTATCATAGATCTGCAAGGGGTTTGGAAACCTCTTGCTCCATACTACCATCCACTCATCACAATGTGGGTGATGGATCTCATTCTGCAAATACTTGGTATCCTCGCATGGTAGGACACCAACCTCCTCAAATCTCTGAAGAACTTTTCACTTCATGAAATGTTGAAGTGCACCCCCAATGGGATCTCCTAATGAGACCTCCTCCTCATGCATGGCCTTCCAAAACCAAAGAGGACTTGGATCTGCTGCAAGTAGAAGTCTCTCTTTGAGCTGTGGCATGCTCATTGAGAGAGTGTCATAATGCTGATGTTATTCATATAATTCCAATTCTTGACAAGGGTCTTCCCCCTCCTGTAAACACACCTGGGAGGTTCCACTAGTTTCTCCTCTATTCACAAAATCATTAAAATTATGAAAATTTTAATGATCTTCCAGGCTTTCAGTGTGTATTTTAGTTGAAATATCTTCCTCCTCTCCAGAAAAAATTGGCAAAAATTTGAATCATTTGAAGGATATTGATGGAGGATTGTGGGCAGCACCAAGGGTTTGAAAATCACCTTGGTTCCAAGTTAGAAAGAAGAGGATTGCTTATGAGGTAGAATGTTATCACCCAAAGACGATGAATCCTTACCTTTATGCCCAAATTGTAAAAGATTGTCTTCAGGAATAGTAATGCAACAGTCATCTATCCGTTCATATTTAGGATATGAATTTTTGTCAAGATCAATAATACAATCGAAAGAGAAATCTTCTTTCTCCAATAAAAAATGTACATTTTTGGCCTGATAATATTTTGAGAAAATAAAGAAGGAAACAATATTCTTGATATGTGTGGGAAAATAGACCAACAAACTGATAGTGAAAAGTAAAAATTCCTTTAAAAGATTCAAACTTTGATATCTG
This sequence comes from Pinus albicaulis, assembly GCA_034641835.2. Taxonomy (NCBI): domain Eukaryota; kingdom Viridiplantae; phylum Streptophyta; class Pinopsida; order Pinales; family Pinaceae; genus Pinus; species Pinus albicaulis. The sequence goes on along the minus strand of JAXQQM020092889.1, from coordinate 6,951 downwards.
TGTTTTCCACGGTGCTTTCTCATCTTCTTTCCCACATAATACCTCATCTAATGAAACCTTCATCAGTGGAGTCGGCAGGTGAATAATACAAAACCAAATTTGTATCTAAATCTTGTTCACCATCAAGAAATAGATTTCAATACCCAGGGAAAAATAACTTTGTGCCTTCATTCCCTGGCAACGATGCCAAAAAATGTTGTATCTTAAGAGACAATCCCTCGGTTGTGAAAGGAATCAGTGCTTAAAACACTTTAAAAAGTGTGTAACATAAATGATTTTATCATGAGGTATTTGTTCTATCCCTCTAGAGACTAGTTTTCTAAAACCCTTAATGATCAGTAATAATAAAAGATTTCATAATTCCATTCACTACTAACATCTGAATGAAAAGAAGAACTGCAAGGGAAACCCAAATTAATATGTTGAATACACATAATCTATCACTTTTAAGTTTCAGAAGAAATTCATGGAGAGAGAGGAAATTCGAAATAATATTTTGTAAACACAGAATCTATTACTTCAAAGTTTCATCAGGAGTTTTTGAAGAGAGGGGAAACTCAAATTAATATGTTTAATACACATAATATACTACTTTTAAGTTTCAGAGAGAATTTTTGAAGGGGGAAGGCATGGAGTGAAGGAGCACAAATTAAGGTTATTTAATTCTTACTCACAGATGTAATTAAGAGACCAACTGCTCCATTACTTCAGTTCATTCAAAGAAGGAAATATAAAAAATGGCACTCATAAACATGAATCACCATCAACAGTTACAGGAAACTTACTACTTCTTTCATTTACCCATCAGAAAAATAAGTACAAAATGTAATCTCCAAGAGGTCCAGAACTCGGAACCCTCCCTCTCTCTTTCTCCACTCCTTAAATACAAAAAAAATCCCTTTGTAACTACTCAAGCTTCTTGAAACACCTAAACTACATAAAAACTATTATACTACTTATTACATTGAAATTAAGGACATCCTCGTAGCTTCGATCTTAAAAAAGAAAACAAAATAAACATGGAATACAATCCTTTTGATAAATCTAGTTTGTTGTTGATGCATCCCCTGAAGTGCTAAGGTGTCCTTTCTTGTTATGATGTGGCAGCTACACAATTCTGCAACAACGCCTCTATGCTCGACTTGCCCCAGCTGTCATGCTTCCAACGGTGCCACTATATTCTCTTCTATCTGACTTTGCCTATGCCTCTATGTGTTTCACTTGTGATGTGCGAATAGTCTGTATAAACACATCTCCACCTGTTTCTGCCCATGTTTTTGTGTTTCGCATGTTATCATCATGTCACCTGCTACCTGGCTCTGCCTCTTCAGCTCATGCCTACAGCGTTATGTATTTTCTTCTCCTTTGCCCTGTGCTGGACGACGTACCTGATTCTTTCTACCCGCGTTCAAACTTTCTTCCGTTACCAATGCATTTCACCAACTTTACGTTATAATCCTCTTTTCTCCCTCTGATGTGATTTAACACAAGAAATGCCTTGCTTCCAGATTTGAAAACCTTTGGTGTTCACCTTTGAAACCATGTCACATCTGAATATTGGAGTTTTATTAAACATATGTTAGAAAATTATATATTATGGAGCAATGCAACACATAAAATATGTGGAAAATAGAAGCACACAAAACACATAAAACCAAAGAGACACAGATATACGTGGTTCACCCAGTTTGGGCTACATCCACCCCGAACAGCCAGTCCTTCCTTTCTATTATCCAGCAAAATGAAGAGATAAAACTTGCAGCAGATCTGCTGTAATATCCTCTGTTCTATCTCACAGTCTCCCTGTCTATTTCCCGCTCAAATAATACACATATATAATACACAGCCATAATACAATACCCTCATACAAGGAGAGGGGTTGCCTTCTAGGGAAAAAAACCCTAAACTAAACATAACTTCTACCGTCAGATCATCCGCCTAATGAACGACCCAGATTGACTAGAAATTACTATACTTTTACAAGGCAATTTTACATCTGTTTTTAGCTTTGAGGGCACTGCCCCCGAAACCCCTGCCGGGGGACCGCTAGCCCCTGGACCCCCTAGCCAGGGGGTCAACCCCCCCGGACCCCACGATAAGGGTGTACATTTTTCCTAAGGTATACATCCAGCTAAAACAGAGATCTCTAAATCAAGATGAAAATCAGGCTCCACACCCAACAATCTCCCACTTGGAGACTAATTGTAGCAACTCCATCGCTGCTTCATTTGCTGGACAATGACTCCTGTTTGGACCTGGCTATTTCTCATCTTCATCGTCATCCTTGAAGACCAGTTGAAACTGAGCACATTCTTATTTTCTCCCTGGTTACAACTTTTGTTAGCATATCTGCAGGTTTATGGCTAGTGTGTATCTTTTCCAGCTTCAACTCTCCATCTTCCAATAATGACCATATGAAATGGTACTTGAGATGTATATGTTTAGTCCTAGAATGAAATGCTGAGTTCTTTGCAAGATGAATGGCACTTTGGCTATCACTGTATAACGTTCCCATATCATGCTTCTTACCCAATTCACCCATACACCTTTGTAACCAAATCATTTCTTTACTAGCCTCTGTAGTAGCAACATACTCTGCTTCTATTGTTGAAAGTGCAACAACACTTTGGATTTTTGAAACCCAACTGACATTTGTTCCACCTACCGTAAATACATATCCTGTAGTGCTCCTCTTGTTACCTCTGTCACCTGCCATATCTGCATCAACATATCCCTGTAGAGCAATGTTTGAACCACCAAAGAATAATGCTTGATTTGTGGTACCTCTCAAATATCTAAGAATCCATTTTACTGCCATCCAATGTTCTTTTCCTGTATTATTCATGTACCTGCTTACAACTCCCACTGCATGTGTAATATCAGGCCTTGTGCAGACCACTGCATACATTAAGCTTCCAACTGCTAATGCATATGGAACTTTAGACATATAATCCATGTCTTCTTGGGTCTTCGGGCACATCTCCTTACTAAGGTTGAAATGGCTAGCAAAAGGTGTACTAACTGGTTTTGCATTGTGCATATTAAATCTTTTCAACACCTTTTGTATGTACTCATTGTGAGACAGTGTTAATTTTTCATTTTTCCTATCTCTGGTTATTCTCATACCAAGGTTCTGTTTTGTAGCTCCCAAATCCTTCATTGCAAATGAATTTGCCAATTTTTGTTTGAGCACATTTATTTCCTGCATGTTAGACCCTGCAACAAGAATGTCATCTACATACAATAACAATATAATATAGCTGCCATCATTTTGATTTTTTAGATAAATACAATGATCAAAGTGACATCTATTATAACCTTGTTCAGACATAAACTTGTCAAATTTTAGATACCACTGCCTTGGGGCCTGTTTTAAGCCATACAAGCTCTTCTTTAACCTGCACACCAATTTTTCTTTCCCTTTGACCTCATATCCTTCTGGTTGCTACATGTATATCTCTTCCTCCAAATCTCCATGGAGAAATGTTGTCTTTACATCTAACTGTTCAAGATGTAAATCTTCCACTGCTACAAGACTTAAGATAGTTCTGATTGAAGTCATCTTAACAATAGGAGAAAATATTTCATCAAAATCAATACCTTTCTTCTGTGCAAATCCCTTCACCACAAGTCTAGCTTTGTATCTCTGTTTTCCTCTATCTTCTTCCTTCAACCTGTAAGCCCATTTATTCTGCAATGTAGTTTTACCTTCAGGCAACGTAACTAAGTCCCAAGTCTAGTTATGAATTAAGAAGTCCATCTCTTCTTCCATGGCTAGCTCCCACTTCTTCCTGCTTTCAACCTGCGTTGCTTCTTCATAACATTCAGGTTCACCAGAATCAGTCAGAAATAAATAATATAATGAAGGAGAGTATCGTTTAGGGGGTCTACTTATCCTGGTAGACCTTCTAACACCACTTTCAGGTGTTTGAGGTGCCTATTGCTATTGTGGTGGTTTCTGCTATTGTGGTTGTTGATTATTATTATTTTCAGGCACCTTTACTTTTTTAGTTATCTCATCAAGGACCATGTATTCCTTGCTTTATTTTTCTTGTTTCTTTTCTTGCAACTGGTTCTTATACAAGACCATTTCACTGAATATTACATCTCTGCTCCTAATGATTTTTTGATTTTAATAATCATATAAGCAATAACAAAAATAATTAACACCATATCCAATAAAGGTACATTTCTTTGATTTTTCCTCAAGCTTTGTTCTATTTTCTTTATTAATATGGACAAAGGCCTCACAACCAAAAGGCTTTAAAAAAAGTAGTTTACCTTTTTACCTATCCATGCTTCCTCTGGAATACCACCATCCAAGGAACTTGAAGGCCCTCTGCTTATTAGATAAACAACAGTATCTACAGGATCTGCCCAAAATTGTAAAGGCAATCCTACATGCAATCTCATGCACCTTGCACGCTCCATGATTGTTCTGTTCATCCTTTCTAACACACCATTTTCTTGTGGTGTTCTTGGAACTATCTTCTTTCTACGAATTCCATGCTCTGAACAGTACCTATCAAACTCTTTGCTGCAATATTCACCTCCATTGTCTGATCTGAGACACTTCAACTTCTTTCCTGTCTCAATCTCAACCAAAGTTTTCCATTTCTTGAAAGTATCAAATACATCAGATTTATTCTGAATACAATAAATCCAAGTTTTTCTAGTTGCATCATCAATAAAAGTAACATAATAATGAGAGCCACCAAGAGATGATACCTGAGCAGGTCCCCATACATCTGTATGCACAAGCTCCAATTTTTCGCTCTTCTTTTCTTTCCCAACTCTGAGAAATCTAACTCTCTTTTGTTTTCCATAAATGCAATTTTCACAAAAATCCAAATCAACATTCTTCAAACCTGGCAACAAATTTCTTGAGTGAAGAATCTTCATCCCCTTCTCACTCATGTGTCCGAGCCTATGATGCCATAATGTTGCATCTGCTCCTTTCGAAGTTAAAGCATTAACAGAGTTAGAAATACCATTGCATAAATACAATGTACCAACCTTTTTGCCTTTTGCTATTACCAGGGCTCCTTTGGTGACCTTCCAAGTTTTATCTGTGAAAGTTGTCACACAACCTTCACTGCCTAACTGCCCTGTTGAAATCAGATTTTTCTTTAGATCTAGAACATGCCTTACCTCCTTTAGTAGCCATTGGTTTCCATTCTGCTGTTTTTCAAGAACTTTACCCATTCCAACAATTTTACAGGGTTTATCATCACCCAAACGAACTTGTCCAAAATCTCCTTGAACATAGTCATGAAAATATTTCTTATCGGGTGTGGCATGGAATGAAGCTCCTAAATCTACAACCCAATAATTAGTAACATTTTTGAAAGAAAGAATCAAAGCGTCTTGTAACACATCACCTGTCACATTTGCTTCATGATTGTTTTCTTGTTGTGTGTCTCATTCTTTTCCCTTCCGAGATCTACAGTCTTTCTTTAGGTGTCCTTTCTTTCCGCATTTCCAGCACACTATCCCCGATCTGGACTTGGATCTGCCTTTTCTTGATTTACTATGATATCCTGAGCTCTTTCCTCTTTCCATTCTCTTTCCCCTAGACTCTGCACTCAAATAATTACCTAGTGTCTCACCGGAGCTTTTCCGTCGCATTTCCTCGCTAAGGATAGTACCAACAACATCATCAAACTTTAAAGTACTAGATCCAGAGACAAAGTTACTAATGGCCATTACTGAACCATTCCAACTCTCTGGCAATGAGCACAAGAATAACAGAGCTCTAACTTCATCATCAAATTTTACCCCTACAGAACTTAACTGACTAGTAACTGTATTAAAATCATTTAAATGGTCTGCAACAGATCCACCTTTTGACATCTTCATATTAAATAGTCGTTTCATAAGAAATACCTTGTTTGAGGCCGAGGGTTTTTCATATAGCTTCACCAACGTCTCCATCAAACACTTTGTTTTTGTTTCCTTCGAAATATTGAAGGCGACTGACGCCGCAAGGCACAACTGTACTATTCCGAGTGCCTTTCTATCGAGAATGTTCCATTCCGCGTCTGTCATGGCCGTCGGCTTCTTTGTTTTTTTCGCTCAATGGTAGGTACAGATCTTTCTGATACAGATAATCTTCCATCTGCATCTTCCATAGTGGGAATTTTTGGCCGTTAAATTTTTCGACCCTAAACTTACCATATTCTGCCATTGCTCCCACTCGAACCAAGAACCCTTCTTTCCTGCAAGTTTATCAGCCAAATATACCTTCGGCTCTGATACCAGTTGTTAGAAAATTATATATTGTGGAGCAATGAAACACATAAAATATGCAGAAAATACAAGCACACAAAACACATAAAACCAGAGAGACACAGATATACGTGGTTCACCCATTTTGGGCTATGTCCACCTCGAACAGCCAGTCCTTCCTTTCTATTATCCAGCAAAATGAAGAGACAAAACCTACAGTAGATCCGCTGTAATATCCTCCGTTCTATCTCACAGTCTCCTTGTCTATTTCCCGCTCAGAGAATACACATATATAATACACAGCTGTAATACAATACCCTCATACAAAGAGAGGGGTTGCCTTCTAGGGCAAAAAACCCAAAACTAAACATAACTTCTACTGTCAGATCATCCGCCTAATGAATGGCCCAGATTGACTAGAAATTACTATACTTTTACAAGGAAATTTTACATATGCTTTTAGCTTTGGGGGCGTTGCCCCCGAAACCCCCGCTGGGGGACCACTGGTCGTTGGACCCCCCAACCGGGGGGTCAACCCCGCCAGACCCCGTGGCAAGGGTGTACAGTTTTCCTGGGGTATACATCCAGCTAAAACAAAGATCCTTGAATCAGGATGAAAATCAGGCTCCACACCCAACAACATATATATAGAAGAAATCAACAGTGGTCTCTTAAAAATAAATCGCACATAAACTCAAACCACTTACATACACGCAGAACTAT
>JAXQQM020065720.1:0-61980 GCA_034641835.2 Pinus albicaulis | reverse complement strand
AATCTTCTTGGATAAGTTTCATCGCTAATTCCATGTGTGAATACATGGCGTCCACGTAGTGTTATGTTGGTTGCAAGGCACTAGCTTTGTGACTGCCACCATGCAAGGTTATGCTTTTCCTTGTGAACTTTGCAAGCAGTTGTGCATCCTTTAGAGGATTCAGTTTTGAAGTAGGTTTTTAGATTGCGAAGCCAAGAGTCAATGTCTCCCCATTTACAGCTCCATTTCAATGTGTAATGGGAAGTGTCATGTCCAGCTTCAAGTGTTGTTGTGATGTTTTTTCTTTGGTAAATTAGGCTAATCTATATTAATTCGAAAATAGAAAGAGTACATATGCTACAGGCTGGGTTGGTAAGTTGCGCGGTTTTGGGGTTGCCTCCGTGGAGGAAACCAGCCCGGAAAATAATTGAAGCAGGAAATTACAAAATGCGCAGAAGCACTGGTGTATCCAGAAATTACAAAATATGCGGAAGCATAAGTATAACTTGAAATTCCGTGGTGATCGCAGGGAAGACAAAAAACATGGAAGAACTAAACAGCTTCGCAGTCCTTAGTCTTCAGCTTCATCATTACTGTCTGGCTTTTCCTCCACTATGGGGCAGGCGTACGCCTACGCAGTGGTTTCCTCTATATTAGTGGGTGGACGCGTAGGTTTGGGGACCGGTGCGCAGAGGATGGGAGCGCGCGTCCAAGTACCTTCAGAATTTATAATCCATACATCTGTATCATAACCCTCATCCTTCTGAGCCGAAAGAGGTTCAGTCTTGCGAGGCGGGAGGTATGCCTGATGCGCACTGGTGGACTTCCGAGGTCCACATCGGCCTCTCTGCAATGCCTGCATGGGGGCCTCCTCCTCCTAATCCTGTTCGGGGCTCTATTTAGCGTAATTGCCTAAGGAGGAGCCTTCAACAGACTCTAAGCGATTGTCTATCCCACGGTGGTAATGACCGAGGAGCGCCCCTCTCTGCCCTCCATGGATGGTTCTTTGGCGAAACCTAGGTGCCATGGACTGCTGAAGCAGAGGTGTGACCGAGATGGAGGGATGCTCAGCAGGGGGAGAGGATCGAAGCAGGGGAGAAGTAAGTGGACAGGGGGAACGATGAGGGGGAAAGCACGTCAAGGGATGCGAGGTAATGGGTGTGCACAGACTATTCAGACTGGTGGGACAGATGGAGCTGGGATAAGATGCATAGGCTGGATAAATTGCAACCCAGGGATTTTTGCACAGCGCAGCTCTAGGAAGAGGGTTGCGTAGGAGGGCAAGAACAAAATCAACAAAAAAGATTGAAGGAGCTAACTGTGTATCTCTTTGTGCTGAGGGGCCCTACTTTTAAAAGGCCTGTGACAGATGCGAAGGGGTAGGTCATGATTGAGCCTCGCACGCAGCTGCGTGCCATAACCGTTTTCATGAGCAGGCTCGAGTGAAGAGTTATGGCCAATCGGCATATCAATCCAGGCAATCATTTAGGATGATTGCTGCAGAGAGGTGCCTTGGAGGGGGCGACGTTGTCCAAGCATGTCTTCATCATGCCTTATCTCATTCATTTTTTTGCAGATGGTTACTGGTTTGAGGATCCACATTGGGTGAGGACCTGTGCTGTAGATCTTCGTCCTCATGGGCGTGGGAGAGGCGATTGTCATTCGTACTCCTGCTGTCACTTGCATCCGAGGAAGTGTTTTTGTGATGTTGCAGGGTTTGCTATAGCGCTTACTGTGAAATGGTGATGACTACCAAAACATTCCCATCATATCTTGCATATTTTGGCCTGAAATTGTTGTTGCTATTGTTGTTGGATCATCAATTGTTCACATCATTGTTGCTACTGGCTAGCAAGAGTCCACATCAAGAATTTGATTCGATGTTTTTCTTGCAATCGATTTGTTGGGAGTTGAGCAATGCTCACAGGGATCTGTGGTGCAGTAGAAGTGACACTTTATATCGAACTCGAACTGAAAACAATAAATTGAAAATCGTAGTCACAATGTGGGCTTGACAATGAGGAAGTAACAATTGTGAGGTCAATTCGGTAGTCCAAGGCCCAAGCTATAAAAAAAATTAAAATTAAATGGAACATGGCACCTTGTTGATAATAATTGGAGTTTAAAATTAAAGATACCAATAAATATTGAATTGCATTAGTGAGGATTTAACTTCGACCTCCAATTTGTTGAAAATTATTTGTTCAACTCCACCCCCCCTGTGGGTGAGGAAGAGGATAGGTGCAAGTCCTGGGTGACTTTGACATGCACTGATACACCCATTGTAGTGTGACAACCTAGATAAAGTTATTCTAACTAAGAAATTTCTCAAAAAAAAAATCTTAAGAACAAGTAGTTGTGAGATTTGAAATTCGATTCACAAACTTAATAGCTTTATCACTTATTATCGTTTTAGCACACATCCAAGATGGAAAAATGGAAATATTTGATGGAATTTTTTAATGCAAAGAAAGAAGTGAATGCCATTGTGAAGGAAGATAGAAGGTTTTCACATAACAAATGCAAAAGATTGCTTTTGCTATGTTAAATCTTGAAGAAATAATTGCTTTAATAGTTATTTTTAACCAATGACAGTTCCAAAATCAAACGTGATTGAAAATCTAAATTAGGTGAAAAATTGCATGAGATATGTTACTACGCAAACCAACACCTTTAGCATAAAGTTGTAAAGATAAGGTATTAACCTTGTGGAACTTAGAAGGTGGACCGTTGTCACCTCACTAGCTCTCCTCTGCATTAGGCCTCTATCTAAACTCCTCTCCTAGTGAAGGGGGGATTTCTTTGTAGGTCGCTAGGCATACTTCATGTTGTAATGAGCAGGAGTAAACTTTAAATATAACCTAGCAACAATGAAATGAATAATGAAAAAGGTGTATGGGTTTGGTGTGATGAGTGAAAGGGAGTCCATTGCCTTATCTATTTTGGTTGAGTGATTTAAGCGATTTTAGGAGGGCGAATCAAGGGCATTAAGCAGCCATAAGTTGTTCCCTATAACTCCTTAACTTGGTTTAAGGTCCAACAAACAATCAAGCGATGTGAATGGGTGTACCCTTAAGTTTGATGATTAAATCTACAAGGTTATGAGGGAGAGAGTTTACCTAGATCCATAACTCAAAGCAACAATAAGGTGGCTCCTTACCCAAAGATTGTCTATAAAGACACCTAAGAAGACAATATAGGATGTGTTGTGATCTTGAAGGTAGATGACATGAAATGAATAAGAGGGAGAGGGAGGGAACCTAAACCTCTATCAATCCTTTCCAAGGGAGCATGTAGATGAGGTCAAACCACAACTAATCTCCTCAAAATAGCACAAATAACTCACATGTGTGGTCCATTTTCCAAGGAGAGAAGTGTGCCCTTTAATGAATGCTCTAACCATCTCAACAACCCAAACATGTGGCCATAAATGTGCTCAAGGAATAAGTGTGCCTTGAATAAATGCTCCAACTAACTCATGTAGGTGGACATGAGGCCAAGAAGTGGGACAGTGAGTCGTCAAAATTCCTGTGGCAAATTTAAACACCATAACTGTGTTAATTTTTCCCAAATTTGTATTATGACCACATTTTGGAAATCTTGCAACTATTTTGCATATAATGGGATTTGGTGAAATTTTGGACACTTCGTCAAAAGATAATTGCTCTTGAAGTTAGGCCACCCTCAAAACATGCAGTTAAACCCCAAAGTATCTCCTCTCACAATGCCCAATTCATATTTCAATGACCTAGGAACAATGTCAGAACTATTAGGAAGGTATACTAACATAAGTACACTTATCTTAATGTAGATACAAGGATCCCAGTGTATTTTCATGGATCCTAAGGCTGATATGTGGATATCGGTGTAGTGTTATGGATCCCAATGCAAATACACAAATCAAGACAATTACATGCAAATACACAAATCAAGACAAGTACATAGATCCCAAGGCATAGATGCAACTCCCAATGCAAATACATGGATCCCAATATAGGGCTCTTGCTTGTAGTGATGATTAAAACTTCAATATACAAGTCATTAAATAGCAGACACCAAGTGATCTCTTTTAGCAACATCATAACATTAGTTTAATTTTACAATTTGCCTAAGTCTTACCATGGTGGGATAATCATTACATGTGAGAACTCCTAAGAGAGATGTATTTCCTAGATCATTAAGTTAGCAATTCGTGCTATAATAGATGAATTGATTTGCATCGGTACACATACGACCTTTAAATATGTTCATCTACAAGAGTGCCTTTAAAGATGAGGAAGCTATTAATTCTTTTATACCAGATCTGATTTATTTTACTTCAATAATTATATTAAAAAAACTGGAAATATTTATCTAAAATATTTTTTGAAATTGCTGATAAAATAAACACACTAGTATATTAATTTACGAAATAAAATGCAACGGTTTGTTGAAATTCTGATGTTTTATGCTGAAACAAGTACTTATTCCAAAAATTTCTTTCCGCTGCAATACTAATTAAGCAATTGACATAAACCAAATGCACAATAGAGGACAACCAAGAATAGAATGAGGGACAGAGAATTTAGGTCCAATGACCAGGGCAAAACCCACAAGGGGAAAACGCAACTAGATTCTTCTTCTACTAGATATCAATTGCTCAGCAAAGATACATAGTACAATGGGAGATCAAGAGAATGAGTAAGTTCACCCAAATATGAACAAGCTGTAGCATGAAGATCACTGGTAGCAACAACATATGCAAACACTAAATCAACCTTTCCTCCAACTGAATCAATGCTGAAACATTGAAGCACTGAATCAACCTTGGCTCACCAAGTTTTGCTCTTACTCTTCAAGTCTCTCTTTCTCACAATCTTCTTCAAGTGTCTCCAACTCTCTTTCTCAAGTTCAAGTTCTTCTTTCACAATCCACAAGTAGTAGTAGAAGGTTAGAAGACACGAGACACATATATAGGAGGAGCGATGAATTTTTGTCATAAAGGAGGAGCAATACGCATGTGTTCAGGAAGAGTAACATCTAACACTTAGGGGAGTGTAACTCATGCCATTAAGGAGAGAAACACATGCCTTTGTAACTTATGCCATTAAGGGAGGTACACATGCCTTAGTGAAGGAGAGTGTAACATATGCATTAAATAGAACGTAAGACGAATGCAAATTTACTTCAATCTTAATGCTTAATGCAAATTTACTTCAATCTTTCTTAGGCCCGATTCAATTTAGCAATCACATAAACATGAAAGTAAAACGCTGATAGAACACAATAATATATCAACAGAAAGACAAGCCAAATATAGATCATATTTTACAATTCTTCTTGACCAACAAAGATATAGGATATTGTGTGTTACGATAGTCAACAAGATGCATTAACCAACAAAGTGTTTCTTAGATCAACCAATCCTCCAAGTGTCACACACACAACCCTCAAAGACATCTCATCAAAAGTCAACGCAGGTCAACCAAAAGTCAACAGAAAGTCAACTTTGCATATTTAGGGCTTCAGTCAAATTGCTCCCTTTTCCTCGATTTTGTGCCCAACTGTATGGCCTGCGAAAATTGGATTTCCAGCTAAGATTTGACGTCAAACAGTCAAGGGTTGACCATGGTCAACGCTGGTCAACGCTCAACAAAACAACCCTAAACAAATTTGCAAATTCTCCCCAGCTTCAACTTCGCACGTGTGAAGGAAAGAGGCCTCCAAAGGCTATCGAACCAATCTGATCACAATGAGAGATGTGTGATGAGTTGATGAGCAAATGACCTCCAAGTCTCTCCTATTTATATCCACTAGTGAGGGTGTGTGACACATCTATTAAGCTTGTGAGCCTACATTACAACTCTGGCCGACCTTGCACATGTGTGGAAAATAAAATCAAAATATATGTTCTGCTCATCCAAACAAGCTGATCCTTAGATCAATCTTGCAACTCTCTGAAAGAGGAATCCAACAAAAATATGATGATCATCATATGAGTAGTGCAACATGGAGTTTGGACCCAATTGCCCAAAATCAACACTCCCTCTCAACTAGGGAGAACTCCATCTCTGCACTTATGCCATCCATCAATACCCTCATGTACTATCATCTAGCATCGTGCGTCATACTGCCATAAATTGCTTTGTTGGCTCTCATCACAAATAGAACAAGGAGAGTGAGTCACAAAGACATCACGCTTTGTTGACTCGAAGTTAGCTTCGACTCAAAAGAGTCTCATACCAACCCGAAGTCAGTTCAGAGGATAAAACCCAGTGTTCCACAGGGTCGTGTCTCCCAGGGTCAGGTGCATGCACCCCTCGCACCCGGGACGGGGAGTCTCCTGGGGGTGCGTTTCCCCGTGCACCTTTTTTGGGGAGTCTTGGGGAGACGCAAGCGGGTGCGTTTCCCCACTGTGGGGGATGCCACTCCCCAAAAAGGGTGCTTCTGGGCATCCCCCTTTTGAAGGGGGACGCGACTCCCAAAAAAGGGTGCTTCAGAAATTAAAAAATAAAATAAAATAAAATAAAATTGGCAAGTTTTAAAAAAGTTCACTTTGAGTTATATAAATTTACTATTTACTATTTAGTGTTGAAAGTTCAAACTTTAGTATCTACTATCTACTTCTAGTATGTTTTGCTTTCAATTTCGATTCTAGAATGATGAATGATGAAATTAATTTTTAAATCAATGTACATTGTAGATTGTAGAATGATGAATGATAAATGATATGGAATCATGGATCAATGTATTTGAAGATTTCATTATTAAATGATCATTGATTATGGATGAATATTAGAATAATGAGTATGTCATATGAATGATGTATGTATCAAAATGAAAGATGAGGATGGATCATTGTATGTCATTATGCAATTCAATTATGAATTTATATTTTATCATGTGTAGATCAAATTTCAATTTTCAATGTATTGGTATTCATATTAGTATATAGTATATTATTATTAGTCTATTTAATATTTAATATTTATGCTTTCATTATTTATTATTTAACAATGAATATGAACTTGAATTATATATATATATATATATATATATATATAATAAAAAATGATATACCCCGACGACTCCCTGCACCCTCGAAATTTCCCTAAAATTTCAGGGTACTCCCACATGTCCCCCTTGTGTGTCTCCCTGCACCTGCATCTCCCCGCACCGGAGTCTTGGTGGAACATTGATAAAACCTCAATAGACTCAAAAAGAGTCACATACTGACCCAAAGTCAGTTTAGAGGTAACAACCTCATCAGACTTGATCTCAGATCAAGGTGTTGGACACGTGCCATCCTAGACATAGAGAGTACGACAATCTTCGATGCGTCCATCGGTCTTGCTATTGGTCTCTATCCACATTTCCCACCTCATTGGCCAAATGAGAGGTACTTCCCATGAGTCTAAAACTCCATGGGTAGGATGCATGCGGGGCATAAATCAAAGAGAGGTGAACTAACTCAATATCATAATGGTGGGGTAGAAGCACAACAAGGTTCGACAAGCCTAGCCACATGTGTGCTTATAGCTCCAAGAATTTATCCCCGTGTGTGCTTATAGCTCCAAGAAGCTATCCCCAAGCCCCCTGGAGCTCCCAGAGTTCAGAGTCCAAGTCAAGCAGGACCATCAAAATAGGGTCTTTCCATGATTCCAAGCTTCTCACGGAAGGTTAAGAACTTGACCTTCTCTAGGGGCTTCGTCAGAATATCCGTGACTTGCTCATTAGTTCCTTATGATCGAGCCTTATGGCGACTCACTGTACCATATCTTGGATAAAGTGGTACGTGATATCAATATGCTTGGATCGACCGTGGAACACAGGATTCTCAGAAAGACACATCCCACTCTGGTTATCACAAAGGATAACAATGGTATCTAGCACATGCCCAAACAACTCACTGAAGAGCTTTCGCAACCAAACAAATTCACAACAGGTCATACTTGTTGCAATGTATTCGGCCTCAGCTGTGCTCAAAGCCACCGACTTTTGCTTCCTGCTCATCCAAGATATCGAAGCAGAACCCAAGGTGAAGCAACATCCAGATGTGCTCTTACAATCCACCACATTGCCAGCCCAATCGGCATTAGTATATCCATGGAGTCTCAAACTCCCGGCAGTGTATCTCAGCCCATGGTTGATTGTGCCTCGAAGATATCTCAATAGATTCTTGGCACCAATCCAGTGAATGTGATGAGGCTCAACCATATGTTGACTCAAAGTGTTCACTGCAAAACATACGTCCAGACAGGAGTTCACTAGGAACATCAAGGCCCCCACGAGTTGTCGATACTCGGTGGGATTTCCCAGCTCGGGCCCAGCAACGTTTCCACACAACTTCTTAAAGTTGAGTTCCCTCGATGTCGACACAGACTTATAGTCTACCATACCAAATATCTCCAGCAGCTTCACAACATATTTTCCTTGAGAGAGGAAAATCTCGCCCGACCTTTGCTAGACCTCCAAGCCTAGGAAGTAGTGCATCAGTACTAGGTTTTTCATCTCAAACTCGAAAGCTAGCTCCCCCTTACACTGATGAATGAGAGGGTCAACACTTGCTAGGAAGTGATCGTCCACATAGAGAACTAGAATGAGAGGCCTTTCTCTATTAAACTTCAAATAAAGGTTTGGATCAACATTACGTCGAGTGAAGCCCAACTTCATCAAGTAGCTATCTATCCTCTCATACCAAGCCTTGGGGGCTTGCTTTAACCCATAGTGGGATTTCTTCAACCTGCATACATAGGTGTCTTCATCTCGGACTTCGAACCCTAGAGGTTGCTCCACATCCATCTAATGTAGACTGCATCCTTGCGTTGCAGCAAGGGCAATAATAAATCGGATGGTGGTATAGCGGGCCACAAGTGCAAATATATCATCATAATCTATGCCTTCTTTTTGAGAGAAGCCTCGAGCAACAAATCTTGCCTTGTACTTTTTAGGACTACCATCAGATCCATGCTTGATCTTATAGAGGCATTTCGAGGTGATAATAGATTTGTCCTCGGGTCTCGGGACCACTTCCTAGACATCATTTTTCGTAATGGACTCATATTCTTTGTGCATAGCATCCTTCCAAACTTGATGCTTTACCGCTTCTTCAAATGATCCAGGCTCAGATTGTACAATTGTACTCATGGCTGCTAGATACCCTTGGTATCTATTCGGCTTCTTCCTTTCACAGAATGTCCCTCTTGGGGCAATATGTCTCTCGGCATCTGCAAGAGTATCCCTGAGTCATGAGGGTCTTCTCTTATTTGAAGGAGGTGGATCAATAGGATCCATAGGTGCTTCAACGTTGGGCATTGGTTCATCCTTCAGCTCTTCCTGCTTCCCTACTTCTTCACCTTCTTTGTCTTCCTTGGAGTTAGGAAGATTTCTCACTTTCTTGAGGGCAACATCTTCATCGAAGGTGACATTGTCGCATATATCTACTTCTCTTTGACCAGGCACATAGATTATATATGCCTTTGAAGTTTCACTATAGCCCACAAACATTCCCTTCTTTCCAGAAGCATCCAACTTGCTTCTCTTTTCTTTCGGCACATGAAAGTAAACAATGCAACCAAAAACTCTAAAATGAGAAACATCAGGTTTCTTAACAGAGAAGACTTCTTCGGGAGTTTTGGAGTCCAAAGCGGAATGAGAGCATCTATTTTGAATGTATGCAGCAGTGTTCACAGCTTCTCCCCATAGAAACTTCGGAAGACCTTGGTCCCATAGCATGGCGCGGGCAACTTCCGCAATGGCACCATTTTGCTCAGGAGTATACACAGTTGTGGTCTCCCTCTTAAGGCCAACCTCTCTGCAATTCATTGAATTGATTTGACTCATACTCGGTCCCATTGTCGGTCCTCAAAATTTTGATTCTCTTCTTGGTTTGATTTTCCACCAAGGCCTTGAAGCTACAAAACCATTTGAATGCTTCGTCCTTCTTCTTCAAGAAATAATTCCAAGTCTTGCGGGAGAAGTCATCTGTAAAAGTCATGTAATAGGAACATCCTCCCAAGGATGTCACAAGAAGCATAACAGATAAATCAAAATGAATCAACTGCAAGATATTAGTTGATTTTGTGGCACTAGAGGGGATTGGTCCTCTTGTATGCTTTCCCTTCGGCACAACCTTGACATATACCTTCATGATCATCTTTAAATTCGGGCATCCCTGTCACCACCTTCCTTGCTTCAGGAAAGGCTTTGTAATGAAGGCGTGCAAACCTTCGGTGCCACATTTCTGTTTGAAGAGTTGTATCACATGACAAAGCCCCCAATGGACTTCCTCCAACCTGGTAGAGTGTATCAACTCTTATAGAAATAGTAAGAGCTTCCTTGAACTTTTTCTTCCAGATACATACCTTTCCATCCACGAATGCCACCTTGAACCCTTTGTCTTCCATTGCCGAAATAGACACAAGGTTCTTTTTCAAATTAGGTACGTACAACACATCTTGTAAGCGGAGGACTTGGCCTTAAGATAGATGAAGGGTCACAGACCCTGTCCCTTTCACGAGATAGGTGGCATTATCTATAAGGATAATTTCTAGATTTGTATCCTTCTCAATCAAATCAGAGAGGGCTTCTTTATAACTAGTGAGGTGCCTTGAAGCACCAATATCAATCAACCAGACATCCAGGGTGTCGGGAGGAGATGCAGCAGAGAGGGAAGATACAAGAATAAATTCATTTCTCTTATTATGAACAACATTAGACTCATTGTACTTGGAATTTCTTGACCTCTTGAAAGGTTGCTCATTTCCACTACGATCAGAGGGAGCCTTCCTTTTTCCTTTGAACTTGTTGTTCCTTTGATTGCCATTCCCCTCGGAGTTGTTGTCGTCATCATCCCCGGGAGAGCCCCTTCTATTAGGGCACTCTCTTGCATGGTGACCAAACTTGTTACAATTGTAACATCTTCCCTTCCTTCCTTTGGGCTCCGCTCTTCCATGTTTTGAATTCTCGGGCCTCCATTGTTCCTCTTCTTTGCATGAGTGGTGAAGGTAGTAGGGTCACCTCCATTTACATTAGAGGGATGATCTCTCTCCATCATTCTTGTCTCCTCTTGAGTGCATCTCGTCAGTATTTCATCAAAATCAGGAATGAGAACCATCTCTCAATCATCTATTTCTTCTCTAATAGCTAGAAGATTGTTCCTCATTTCAATGAGCCTCATAAAATAGGATTGAATAGATTCATCCTTGCCCTCCTTGATATTCTTCAATTGATTCTTGAAGAAAAGAACTTGATTAGCATTGCTAGCCTTGAACATGCTAACCACCTTATCATAAATCTCTTTAGATGTGCTTAGCTCACAAATGTAAGCAACCAAGTGCTTATGAATATAATCCCCGATAATTATCTTTGCTTTGATTTCCCCTTTTCTATACTTCGTGTTTGTGGTAGCAGGTGCATTTGATGGAGACTCTTGAATCTTCCCCTGCACATAGTCCATGACATCTTGATCTTCTAGTGCCAAATCCAAGGACATCTTCCATGCATGATAATCCGACTTATCAATCAATTTATCATCAGACTTGAAACCCTTGTAGGTTGAGGAGGCCATTGGTCCTTGATAGGATTTCTTCTTTGGTGATTGCTTCTCACACTAGCTTGGGCTTTGTCTTCACCTCAACTCTGATACCATGTTAAATTTAGATAGACATGGAGTGTTCTATGCTTAATGCAAATTTACTACAATCTTTCTTAGGCCCGATTCAATTTAGCAATCACATAAACATGAAAGTAAAATGCTGATGGAACACAATAATAGATTAAAAGAAGACAAGCTAAATATAGATCAGATTTTACAATCCTTCTTGTCTAGCAAAGATATAGGATTTGTGTGTTACGGCAGTCAACAAGATGCATCAGCCAACAAAGTCATTCTTAGATCAACCAACCCTCCAAGTGTCGCGCACACAACCCTCAAAGACAGCTCATCAAAAGTTAACGTTGGGCAACCAAAAGTCAACGTAGGATAGTCAACAGAAAGTCAACGCTGCAGATTTAGGGCTTTGGTCAAACTACTCATTTTTCCTCGATTTTTGTGCCCAGTTGTACGGCCTACAAAATCTGATTTTTAGCAAAGATTTGAGGTCAAGCAGTCAAGGGTTGACCATGGTCAACGTTCAACAAAACAACCCTAAACAGATCCGCAAATTTTCCCCATCTTAAGCTCTTCAGGTGTGAAGGAAAGAGGCCTCCAAAGGCTATCGAACCAATGAGATCACAATGAGAGATGTCTGATGAGTTGATGAGCAAATGACCTCCAAGTCTCTCCAATTTATATCCATAAGTGAGGGTGTGTGACACATCTATTAGGCTTGTGAGCCTACATTACAAATCTGGCTGACCTTGCACATGTGTGGAAAATAAAACAAAAATATATGTTCTGCTCATCCAAACAAGCTTATCCTTAGATCAATCTCGCACCTCTCCGAAAGAGGAATCCAACAAAAATATGTTCATCATCATGAGCAGTGCAACATGGAGTTTGGACCTAGTTGCCCAAAATCAACGCTCCCTCTCAACTAGGGAGAACTCCATCTGTCCACCTGTGCCATCCATCAATACCTTGAATGACATATTTCTCTTGAAGGGTTTGCTAAAGAAGATGTACCTGCAGTAGTGGGAATTCATTGTAGAATTGAGCATCTTGTTTGAACATCTCATTTCCTTATGTCTTCAGGGCCTCATTTGAGAATCAACTTAATAGGATCTCCTGCTCAATGTTGTGAACATCGGCGTCAGGATAAAATCGACAACAGTCCAGAAAACCAAAATATTGTAAAAATAGGCAAAATTAAGATACCATAAAAATACCGTTAAAAATCGAGTGGGCCAAAAAATCGTGATTTCAAGATAAAATCGGGATGTTATCTTTAGGGCTAGCCAACTTGATCTTGGAGGCAAAATTTGAATTTGAATTTGGAGCTAACTTGTCATCAAATTTATATTTCCATTCTTTTAAAATGTTGTGGGCTAATTCAGTGATGAATACTGACCTTAGCTATCAAAATTCAACATGTCAAGGGATTTATATAGCAAAGATACAATAGAGAGAGAACTGGCATGAGAATGATGATAATCCCTCAGCTTTTCCATGTCTATATCCATCAAATTGGTGACAAATGAGTAATCAACAGCCCAACCATAGGCATCTGTTGTAAATGCCACCCCCAAACTGGGTTATGAGACCACAGGGACGAAGGATGGATGTTGGATTTATTTCTCATCCATCCCAACCCACAATACTCAAGAATATAGCCACAACCAGACACCTACAATGCTTTCCCTCATGGAAAGTTTCTCAAGGTATCTCACCCAACATTCAAACAGTGACAGACCTCTTCCACTTAGCAAAACACAACACAAGGTCATGATCTCCATTGAATCCATCCCCTCTAGTTCCACAGTGTTGGCATAAAGAATTTGAGCTACTGGTTGCTCTTTGGGAATCCCTGGAATTTGTATACCTTGGCTCATTGCAGTGATCCAGACAAGTGGATAATGTGATTTCAAAGATACCTTAGCTCATTCGCAGTGAACATTGATTTAAACAAGTGGGTAATGAGATTGCATGTTGCTTACTCTACAACTCTCTCTTCAAACACAACTCCTTCCTTCCACTTCTGCCACAACCCCTCTAGCTTGGCACATACTCACATTTTTCAAGATCACTCACACTGGCTTCTTGGGTTGGTTATATGGAATGCCAGCTATGGAGGCATGTGTTCTTTCAGCATGAGGAAGAATGTAAGAATGTCAGGGAAAAAATCTATCCAAGAAAAAGTATATGTTATGTCTACAATGCATGAGGATCATGTGTCTTCAATATAACATTTTGAGTTTCAAAAAGTACTTGGAACATATGATCAACAGGATAGGTGAAAGAGCTTTTAATATAGCATGGTCAAAATATACAACCTCTGCAAGGGACACAGGGCAGCAATGATATATTAGGTTATAAGAGGTAGCCGAGCCCTTGATAAGAAAAGCCATGTGAAGTTGTCGTATGGGGTTTCAAGATAGCTCATGCTAGATTGGTAGGCAGCTCCCTGTTGAAATTTGGTACCGGAGGACAGGTGGTTCCCTAAGGCTTTGATCTTTGGCCTAGGGAAAAGTGTCCACAAGAATTTAATTTTTCTCCTAAAGTAACTTTATAAATTTTTATAAAGTTAAATCTAATTAAAAGTGACTTAAGTGATAAAGTTACTAAAGTGACTTTATAAAGTTATAAAGTCAAATCTAATTTTAAAGTGACTTTAAGTGATAAAGTTACTAAAGTTAAAGTGACTTTAAATAAAGTCAATGTAAAATTAGAAAGGAAAAAGTGACTTTGGAAATAAATGACTAAGTGGGTCTTTATTAAAGTGGGGTGAATTAAAAAATAGAAAGTGAGATTTAAATGAGCATTTAATCTCGGCCCTAGATCTCAATCTATCTCAGCCATTGGATTTAGGGATTCCCCAAAAGTCACTTAGGGTTAGGTTAAAGGAGGAAAAGGAGGAAAAGGTCATTAATTCTTTTCATGAGCAGATTGAGAGAGCAGGAGAAGGAGAGCAAGGGAGATTTCTGAGCAGAGAGGAGAAAGAGAGCAGCTGATAGAAACTTCAGCAAAGTCCGTACAGCAGCAAGGAGGCACGGATTCCAAGGCAGAAATCCGTACAGCAAGTGTTGGGCATATTTTTCGAGGGAGAGGCACAGTTTTCAAGGAGAACCGTACAGCAGCTTCAGCATTTAATTCTGGGCAGATTCTGGGCACAGAAATTGAGGAGAGAGACTGCTGCTTGGTGGTACAGATTTCTGGAAATCCGTACAGCAGCCGTACAGTGAGTTTCGGCACAGATTTCGAGGCAAAGGAGCGCAGATTTTGAGGAGAAGAAGCAGCTGGGTTTTCCGTACAGTCCGTACAGCAGTACGGCCGTACAGCTGGGCACAAAAATCGAGAAGCTCATTCAGCATTTAATGCTGTCATAAATGCTGTAAAATTTTCTGTTTTGGGTTTTTCCTGTTTTGCACGTTTTCCAAGGCGGAGTGAATGCACGGAAATCGAGATAAGTACTGTTGTTTAGTTGCTGGAATTTTCGCTGTAATTTCTGCCTCTCTGTAAAAGTATTTTCAGAAATAAGAAGGAGCTCTCAAGACTGGTTTTCCCCAAGAGTTGTAGGGGGTTTTTCCAGGGTCAAGTTGACCAAAAATCTCAGTGTTCAAATGTGTTGAATGATTGTTTCAGCTTGCTGTGTGTTTTGTTTTATTTCTGTAGTTTCAGCATTCTGTAAAAGTTTTCCAGAATTTGTGTTTCAGCAAAGTAATTTGTGTTTCAGCAAAGTAATTTCTGTTTCAGCAAAGTGATTGCTGTTTCAGCAAAGTGATTTCTGTTTCAGCAAAGTGATTGCTGTTTCAGCAAATAAAAATTATTTTTTCTGAGTGTTGAATGTAAGGATATGGGAAAGGGCATTTAACCAAAAGGAGAAATAAGTGATACTGAAACCGGGGTTGGGAAAAACAGGAAATTTCTACATGGTATCGGAGCTTGAGTGCTGAAGGGCAGTTTGGGACAGCAAAGAGAAAAATACAGTCTGCTGATTTTTCACTCAGAAAATTCCAGCAAGCTGATTTTTTACACAGAAGGACTATTCCAAAGTGAAGTGTTGGAATTGTCAGAAGATGGGACACTATGCAGTTGTGTGTCCGGAGAAGAAGAAGAAGAAGGGGAAGAACCAGAGCATGGCAGCTTCAGCAGAGGTTGAGGACTTTGCAGA
Organism: Pinus albicaulis; assembly: GCA_034641835.2. Lineage (NCBI taxonomy): Eukaryota > Viridiplantae > Streptophyta > Pinopsida > Pinales > Pinaceae > Pinus > Pinus albicaulis. Next base: position 46,252 of record JAXQQM020065720.1, on the reverse strand, counting down.
TCGCTTTGACCAGGAGTTTGGGTTCATTGCGTGTGAGTCTTCTAGTGCAGGATTATCTGCCATAGAGGTTCAGAGGGAGCATGCATTTCCCTCGATTAGCGGAGCATCTTCGGGTATCTGGTATGTGGACGGTGGGGCTTCACGTCACATGACAGGAGTCCGTGAGTACTTCTCAGAGCTTTCAGAGAGTGGCACTGATGTAGAGGTAGTACTCGGTGATGACAGAGTTGTTAGAGCAGTCGGTGTGGGAACATTGACATTTCAGAGGGAGTCCAAACCTCCCTTGAAGGTGTCAGATGTTCTTTATGTGCCGGGGATGAGGAAGAACCTCATATCCGTCTCAGCTTTGGAGGACAGAGGATATGAGATACTATTCAGGGGAGGACAGGTGTTGATGTATCCCAGGGGCACTCCAGCTGATTCAGCTAGAGTGATAGGTGTACGCCATGAAAAGGTGTACAAGTTTGCATTTCAGTCCCTTTTGGCATTGAGCAGCAGTACCGACAGCAGAGCTAGCAGTTCTGAGCAGTGTGAGATTTGGCACCGCGGGATGGGGCACATGCATCATGGAGCCTTGAGGACTTTGCGGGAGATCACTACAGGTGTGCCAGAGTTCAGTACTGATCACTTTGATACTTGCAAAGGATGTGCGATGGGCAAGTTTTCCAAATCCCCTTTTCCCAGCAGTGACAGCAGAGCGACTGGGATACTTGATTTGATTCATTCCGATGTGAGCAGTCGGATGTCTCATGTTTCCTTGAGTGGATATGAGTACTATGTGTTATTCATTGATGACCACTCCAGGAGGACCTGGATTTATTTCTTGAAGACCAAGAGTGAGGTCTTCAAGCGGTTTCAGGAGTTCAGAGCTCTTGTGGAGACACAGACAGGTCGGAAGATCAAGTCCCTCAGGTCGGACAATGGAGGAGAGTACACCCTTGGAGAGTTTGTTGACTATTGTGCGGAGGCAGGCATTAGGAGGGAGCTCACTGTTCCTTACAACCCCCAGCAGAACGGGGTTGCGGAGAGGAAGAACAGATCCATCGGAGGGGCTGCCAAAGCCATGTTACATGATCGGGGGTTGCCATTGTTTTTGTGGGCAGAGGCCTGCAACACAGCTGTTTACTTGCAGAACAGGAGTCCGCATCGTGCCTTGGGGCACATGACTCCGGAGGAGGCTTTTTCTGGGAAGAAGCCCGATATGGGTCATCTTCGTATCTTTGGGTGCATGACATACTCCTACATACCCAAGGAGAAGAGGACCAAACTAGAGCCCACCGCAGAGAAGGGTATCTTTGTGGGCTACGGTGAGACCTCCAAGGCCTTTCGGATTTACATTCCTGCGCAGAGGAAAGTTGTTGTCAGGCGGGATGTAAAGTTCGAGGAGGACAGGGCCTTTAGGAGGTCACGGGAGTTAGAGTATCTGGATCAGCCAGACCCTCAGCAGCAGTTGAGTCAGTCGGAGGGATCGAGTGGGCAAGGATCAGGAGGATCCGGAGGTACATCCATGACGATGTCAGGTCTGTCAGTGGGGAGTGGCTCGCAGAGTCATAGGGGTGGAGCTATGGGCAGCACGCAGAGCAGTCCACAGAGCAGTTCACTGGGGAGTCCACTAATGGACAGTTCACACGGTACCTCAGCATCTACAGGTTCAGATGCAGGCAGGAGGACAGCAGACAGACAGTCAGGAGTTCAGGCTCCTGATGTTGAGGAGGAGGAGTTTTATTCTCCGGCGGGAGAAGTGCACTCAGGGAAGAGGAAGCCCCAGTGGCTTCAGGACACCTTGAGAGATGCCACATCTGTTGCTGAGCCTAAGAGGCCGGTCAGAGAGAGCAGACCACCTGAGAGGTTTTGTAGCTATATGGCAATGGCTACCAGCATCCTTGACTCTGAGCCTTCTAGCTATGAGGAGGCGGCTAGCCAGCAGGTCTGGAGAGAGGCCATGCAGGAGGAGTATTCTTCTATCATGAAGAATGATGTTTGGGAGGTGGTGCCGAGGCCTGAGGGCAAATCCGTGGTTACTTCGAGATGGCTTTACAAGGTAAAGCATGCTGCAGATGGCAGCATTGAGAAATTCAAAGCGAGGTTTGTGGCTAGAGGGTTCTCCCAGGTAGAGGGAGTTGATTATGAGGAGACCTTCGCTCCCGTGGCTCGATATACTTCGATCCGCTCCATTATATCGATAGCAGCAGAGATGGGTTGGAAGATCCACCGGATGGATGTGAAGACTGCATTTCTCAATGGCTTCATACAGGAGGAGGTGTACATTGAGCAGCCACAGGGCTTTGAGGTGCATGGGAAGGAGTCCCATGTGTGCAGACTGAAGAAGGCCCTTTATGGCCTGAAGCAAGCTCCCGGAGCTTGGTACTCCAGGATAGATACTTACTTGCAGAAGATGGGTTTCACAAAGAGTGAGGCAGATCCGAACCTTTACTATATTGTGATAGGTGAGGAGCCTCTCATTCTGGTGCTGTATGTGGATGACTTAGTCATTGCAGGTGCAGAGAGACTCATAGAGCACTGCAAGAGAGATCTTGCGGCGGAGTTTGAGATGAAGGACATCGGCTTGATGCATTACTTTTTGGGTTTGGAGGTGTGGCAGGAGGAGGGGCATTTCTTCCTGGGACGGGGGAAGTATATTGTGGACATCCTTGGCAGATTCCACATGGAGGATTGTAGACCCATGTCGACACCGATGATCACCAACTGGAAGAAGCTTCATGCTTCGGATTCCGAGTTGGTGGATCCCACATTGTACAGACAGTTGATTGGTTCCTTGATGTATTTGGTCAACACTAGACCAGATATTTGTTTTGCAGTCAACACGATGAGTCGGTTTATGTGTGAGCCTAGGAAGGTTCACTGGGTGGCTGCAAAACACATTTTGCGGTACTTGCAGGGGACAGTGGATTATGGTCTGGACTACAGGCAGGGGGATTGAGTGAGATTGGCAGGTTACACTGATTCTGATTGGGCAGGTTGTGCTTCTGATAGGAAGAGCACTTCAGGGTGCTGTTTTGGGTTGGGTTCGGCAGTTGTGTCATGGTTCAGCCGGAAGCAGCAGTCAGTAGCATTGAGTTCAGCGGAAGCAGAGTATATGGCAGCCAATCTAGCTAGTTGTGAGGCCATCTGGCTTCGCAAGATGTTGTTTGGCTTATTTGGTCAGCCGTTGAGACCTTCAGTGATTTACTGTGATAATCAGAGTTGCATTAAACTCACGGAGAATCCAGTATTTCATGACGGGTCAAAGCATATCGGGATCAAATATCACTTCATCAGAGACTATGTTCAGAAAGGAGCTGTGAAGCTTGAGTATATTCCCACTGATGAGCAGGTTGCAGATATTCTTACCAAAGCCTTACCACGGGGCAAGCATGTCTACTTGAGAGACAAGATGGGTGTGGTGAGGAACACCTTCCTCGGTAAGAGGGAGTGTTGAAATTTGGTACCGGAGGACAGGTGGTTCCCTAAGGCTTTGATCTTTGGCCTAGGAAAAAGTGTCCAAAAGAATTTAATTTTTCTCCTAAAGTAACTTTATAAATTTTTATAAAGTTAAATCTAATTTAAAAGTGACTTAAGTGATAAAGTTACTAAAGTGACTTTATAAAGTTATAAAGTCAAATCTAATTTTAAAGTGACTTTAAGTGATAAAGTTACTAAAGTTAAAGTGACTTTAAATAAAGTCAATGTAAAATTAGAAAAGAAAAAGTGACTTTGGAAATAAAAGACTAAGTGGGTCTTTATTAAAGTGGGGTGAATTAAAAAAATAGAAAGTGAGATTTAAATGAGCATTTAATCTCAGCCCTAGATCTCAATCTATCTCAGCCATTGGATTTAGGGATTCCCCAAAAGTCACTTAGGGTTAGGTTAAAGGAGGAAAAGGAGGAAAAGGTCATTAATTCTTTCATGAGAAGATTGAGAAAGCAGGAGAAGGAGAGCAAGGGAGATTTCTGAGCAGAGAGGAGAAAGAGAGCAGCTGATAGAAACTTCAGCAAAGTCCGTACAGCAGCAAGGAGGCACGGATTCCAAGGCAGAAATCCGTACAGCAAGTGTTGGGCACATTTTTCGAGGGAGAGGCACAATTTTCAAGGAGAACCGTACAGCAGCTTCAGCATTTAATTCTGGGCAGATTCTGGGCACAAAAATCGAGGAGAGAGACTGCTGCTTGGTGGTACAGATTTCCGGAAATCCGTAAAGCAGCCGTACAGTCAGTTTCGGCACAGATTTCGAGGCAAAGGAGCGCAGATTTTGAGGAGAAGAAGCAGCTGGGTTTTCCGTACAGTCCGTACAGCAGTACGGCCGTACAGCTGGGCACAAAAATCGAGAAGCTCATTTCAGCATTTAATGCTGTCATAAATGTTGTAAAATTTCTGTTTTGGGTTTTTACTGTTTTGCACGTTTTCCAAGGCGGAGTGAATGCACGGAAATCGAGATAAGTACTGTTGTTTAGTTGCTGAAATTTTTGCTGTAATTTCTGCCTCTCTGTAAAAGTATTTTCAGAAATAAGAAGGAGCTCTCAAGACTGGTTTTCCCCAAGAGTTGTAGGGGGTTTTTCCAGGGTCAAGTTGACCAAAAATCTCAGTGTTCAAATGTGTTGAATGACTGTTTCAGCTTGCTATGTGTTTTGTTTTATTTCTGTAGTTTCAGCATTCTGTAAAAGTTTTCCAGAATTTGTGTTTCAGCAAAGTAATTTGTGTTTCAGCAAAGTAACTTGTGTTTCAGCAAAGTAATTTCTGTTTCAGCAAAGTGATTGCTGTTTCAGCAAAGTGATTTCTGTTTCAGCAAAGTGATTGTTGTTTCAGCAAATAAAAATTATTTTTTCTGAGTGTTGAATGTAAGGATATGGGAAAGGGCATTTAACCAAAAGGAGAAATAAGTGATACTGAAACCGGGGTTGGGAAAAACAGGAAATTTCTACACTCCCTTCTACCAGCTCCATGCAGAGGGCTGTCAAAAATTGAGAGGTATCAGTTAATGAATGCATAGATACTAGGCTTAGAAAATTTATAATCAAATTGATTTCTGATGCTGAATCTTCACAATTGATTGTGACTACATTTCTGAGAATGCACAAGTGTTGTTTTAACATGATTATTTTTCTTTGATCACAGAGATATGACCTTGAAGAAGGTTGGATTTCTCAACTTCCAGACATGCTTTTTGGTGAAGATCGATCGCAATGTTATGCCCTGATTTGTGGCAAATGTCACATGCACAATGGTGAGTGGTTTGGATGATTGCTTACATCTATTATGCAGTATCTTTTGTCGTGGTCAATAATCCTAACATAGCATTGTGAGTGACATGCTCTATTGCAATTTCTCAGGCTTTCATCGTTACTAATATCCTAGTCCTCTTGACAGGCCTTTTGATATTGTGCTTGATGTTTCCTTGAGCATGCCTCTACCTAGGCCAGCTGTAGAAACTTTGACTAGTTGTTTTTATATTTCTCAAAATGCTGATTGATATTATTTGAGAACCTAGAATTAACTTGGCATCGTCTGCTGTCTTTACTGATCTGCTGAGAAACACATTCATCATCTTGTGTTTATAATATAATTTTTACTTTAGGAAGTCTTTAATGTGTACTACTGTGCTTAAGCAGGTACTGACTATTGGCCTTTTTTTATATTAATTCGAAATATATTATTGTTTTTTCTATTTCATTTTTGTTTCTAAGTTGCATGTTTGCCCCTTTCGGAAAAGGCGCCACTTATCCTAAGTTCTGACAGATAATGTGCTGTGTGAATTATTTGATTAGATACACATATTTTCACCTTTAATTTCTATTTATGTTTAGGATTTGCTGTACTATGAACAGTGCAATTCTATGAAAGCATTTTTTTGTTGTGTATTTCTTCAAATATGCAATTTTCAAATGTGTATTATTGTTGACTTTGGATGCAAGTTGCAACTTTGGTATGTTGTCCATGCTTGCATCTTTTTATTTTATTTTTAATTTAATTTAATTTTTTAAATGGAAACCTGTCTTTTTTTAGATGGTAAACCCGGAAATAAGCTTGTTCGACCTGTCACTTTTAAGTGAATAAAGTGCCATACAATAATGTGCCCAAAATCTACATCAACAAGATTCAATATGATCAATAGTCACATCTGGAAAGCCCCATGAACCCCACGCAGTGGAGGAGCATGCCTGCTAGGATTTCAACCTGGGTCATTGTCACAACTGCTCCAAGTTGCGACTAGACCACAGTCTGGTAGGGATCACAGGCTCATTTCATATAATCCCTCTTGGTGCAACTACACATCAACCATTACTTCAAGGTGATCCATCATTCCAAGAAAAAAACTCATGGGAATTGCACCTTGTCCAATGGTGAAAAACTCCCTCCTCCTCATCATTGAGATGAACCCCTTTGGACTTTTCTATAGATTTATATGATTTGGTGAATTGAATTGTTCATGGAAATCTGGTTAGTTTCACTGCATATTTATCCCTTCGTATATGCATTTCAAAATGTTCTTGGAATATATTTCCTCTAATGTTTCACCTTAATACATGGAAATATTTGTGGAAGGTCATAATTTGTTCCGTAATATATGAACACATTAGCCAAGAGCAAGTTTCACTTGATCTTGCTGTGGGTAACAGGTCTGAATGGGTATTTGCTTTTTACTTGCAGGTTTGGCTAGGAAAGAAGATTTTCCATACGTAACATATTACTGCCCACACTGCCATGCACTAAATGGTTCACGTCAAGCAGGATTTGCTGATACAGTAGCTGGGTCAGGAAGCTCCAGTTTAGGAACCGATGGAATTGAAGGCAAGGTTGGGGAAAAGCAGGCCCCTAGCAGTGATGCAAAGAATATAGCCAATTCTGAAGTTGTCAGCATGTTGGCAAATGCCTCAGTTTCTGAGACTGCCAAAGAAACTGAGGGAACAGAGTCCAGAGAGCCAGCCAATTGAAGATAGCACTTTGCAGGATGTAAACTTGCTTGAGCACGAATATCTCAGTTCATATGTATAGAAAATTGAGCGTTTATTGTTAACAGGAAAGCTTTGAGCTTTGTTCAGTTATGAGTTCAGTTGTGTGTTTTAATAAGGAAAAGCTAATACAGACATGATGTAGGCAACCTTGAAGTTGATGATCAAAATTGATTGTTCTGATGTGGTCTAACATCAATGGCTGATTTGAAGAGTTTGAAAATATGAATCCAAAGATTCATTTTGTCTACCAGATGATATTTGACGTTCAATTTCCAGTTTCTTCAATTCAGGAAGCTAGAATTTTTGAAAGCTTTTAGATTTCTTCGCCTGTTGAGTTCAGGCATGTGTACACTAGTTGAGCTTTCAGTGGAGTTGTGATTCATTTATACAGGGAGTTGTGAAATAAGCAGAGAATTTTTTTCCATTAGTTTCATTTAGTACAATCTTGGATTGATATTTCCGCCTTTGTAATGGACTATATAGTGAGATTAATGGAGCTCACCACAAAAATATTATCTTTGGCTCTTAACAAAATTGGTTTTAGCATCCAGAATTGGCAAACAGTTCAATATTAAGCTTACTATCATAATGTGATTTGAGCAAATTATGAAAGTTTTTATTACCCTTCAAAGCACAGACAAGATGGGGATTTTCCTAAAACTGTAGGTAAGACCTATGCCAAAGTGTATGATGTAAACAATGTTGCACGTACTTTGAACATTTACAACTATCTATACTGCAGGATCACTCTAGTAGGCTGTGCATATGAATTTTGAGAAGACTGGTGTATTTACGTAGTCTGAAATACAGGCTATCGGATTTTATCGAATTAATTTTAGTGTCTTTAACCTGGGTTTACAGAGAGAGGAATGAAGTAACATAATAAATCTCTTCCATGAATAAATTGCGTAAGTAACGTTCTTCTGGAAACGCTGCTTATAGAAATTCACAGTTGTCCTTTGGCTAAGCAGCCACACTGAGGGGCATTACTATGCCATCAAATCAATTGCAACTTGTACTTGGCCTTATCCACACTCACTCTGGGGGGTTTTGAACCACATCTCTGCATTTGTACAATACCAATCACTTCGTTTCTTGCACTCCACACCCAGGGGCTAAATTGCATAAACTATGTTTTAAGGAAATGAAGGGAAATTTGAAAATAATAATCCACAGCATATCATTGCATCTCGAGTCCTCTGCTTTCAGCATTAAGATTTGGTAAATAAAGCTTTTCAAATAGAATATTGGGTATTTTGTTCTGTGCATACTGCATAGTCTTCTAAACTAATAAACACACTCTTTGTGAGGAAAATTGGTGGATGCTTTGCAATCAGTGTGTTTTAACTTTTAAATGCCTTCCTAAATCTCCTGGGTAATAGCTAATACCAATTGACTTGGACATCAAATTTTTCAAATCATTTATACTAGAATCAATCATTTGTTCCTTCCATATTGAAGTAACATTTGTGTGTTTGGATTGAAGTAACATTTGTAACGGTCATCCCAAAGCCTATATAAAACGATAATATTATATCAAATAAAGTGTAAAACGTCATCCTTCAAAGAATATAACGACATCATCACTCAAATGTATTGTATCGGCTGTGTAGCAAGTGCAAGTAGATCAGGTAAATGTGACTTTCAACTACATTTAGCTTATTACAATATTTCTGGTAGCAAATATTTCTGCTAGAGAAATTTAGCTTAGACATCCTCCCTTGAAGTAGTTTGTTCAGCAATTGCTTCTGTCGTGCTTCTCACCTTCCGAGTGCATTTTTGATATTGATACATTTATATTGATCAGGTTTCTAAGTTGCAGGCATACCTGCATTTAAGGCAATGGTGCTGAACCGGTTCCTGAGCCTTCTGCCCTGTACTGGATTCAGGAAAAGGGATGCCATTCCACAAACACTCTCGCACTGGGGCACTGGGGGCGCTGGGGTTCTTGTGAAACTGGGTACTTTCTAGCCTGTATGTGGGGACGACAGTGCAAAATGGGTACTCAGATCACGAATTGTGTGCATTAGGCGACCCTGGCTGTGCTCTTCCTGAAAAAAAAAGTGATTTCACTGCTCATTTCTTGCTCCTCGGTTTAACTTTTAGGATACGAGACGTTTTGATGTTAATGATTAAGTTTTCTTTCTGATAATTGTACGAGGGTTAATTTTAATGAATAAACGTTTAAATGGTAGTCCTGAATCTGAGTTAGAATTATTGTTATGCAATGCAATGATGTGAACATTTTTGTTATTGCTTGTTCAGAATGATAAGAAATAAAGAAAGAAAGAACTTTTAATGTCTACGAGGCTAAAAATACCCTATGGGACAGATTGCTTCTCTATCTGAGTATTGTATTCGGCCTTTTTCCTGTCAAGTTTTACAATGAGCACTCCCAACTTATCTACAAACTCTTAGCTGAATAGATTATCCCAAGAATTAGCTGCCAGATTACCTGCATATTACGAATGTGATTGTTTTTAAAACACTGGACCATTCCAAGTTCCCAGTGGCTTAGCCGGAGTTTGAATTTAGAGATCATATTGATGGTCATACCTTGGGTTGAAGAAGTTTATTTAGAGAGGCCTTGGGTTGAAGAAGTTTATTTAGAGAGGACACGCTATGTAAATTATCAAAGTTTATATTCCAATTGTGGTGTTTTTTTTTTTCTTTTTCATGCCGGGGTATTTTGCATTTGAGTAATGTGTTTGTCCATTTGAGTAATGTGTTTGTCCGTGTGTTTTGCCATTTTTAAATAATTTTTAAAAGTATTATTATAATGATTTGTTATATTGTATCTATGTGAATTATCAAAGTTTACATTCCAATTGTGGTGGTTTTTTTTTCTTTTTTCATGCCGGGGGGTATTTTACATTTAAGTAATGTGTTCGTCCGTGTGTTTTGCCATTTTTAAATAATTTTTAAAGTATTATTATAATGATTTGTTATATTTTATATAATAAATAATTTTTTTTTTCCAAATATATGAATATGGAAAATCATTACAAGAATAAGATTTATGGTTTCGGAAAAATTTATTTGTAATTTCATAATGAGATTATATTATATTTCAGTTATTATTATTATTATTATTATTTTTGAATCATAATAGTAAAATTTGTATTGAAGTATATTGGAAAAAATGATATAAAGAATATATATTTTTAGAGTTTATTATTATTATTTATTTATATTCTATAACTTGATTTTATTGTTTCTCGAGTATTATAGTATATTATTACAAATTGCTTATACAAAATGATGCAAAAATAAATTTTTAAGATGAGTAAGATTAACCCCCACTAGATCCAATAGAGTCAAGAAAATGTTGGGTCCTAGATTGTGGAGATCTTTTTTTGTAATCTTTCTTGCCTCTTGTTAGCAGCGAGGAGTCACATGGATTTTTTTTTTCTAAGCCATTTGCAAAGGAAGACAAAAAAGTGGAAATATAGACCTTCTCTTTCTCCTTTTCAACTTTTGATTTCTCTTTTTCTAAAACTAAGTCCTTATCAAGTAAAGACTTTGTATTTTCCCCATATGATATATCTTCCTCAATGTGAGGATTGATGCTCTTTTCAGTGCAATTAACCACATCATAGAAGTAAAAGACAATGGGTAAATTCGACACTGAAGGAACCCAGATCAAGATGGTATCAGAAAGATTTTCTTGCTGATGTGAATTGCGAGAATAAACAATAATTAAACGTGCAACAATGGGGGATGACAAAGACATGTGTGAGGCCATGTTGAGGATGTCCAAAATGGTGGACATAATGTATGATGCTTATGAGAAGAGAATAGAGGAAGAGGAGAAAGAAAGATTAGAGAACGATGTTTCATCCACATCTTCCAGTGCTTATGCATCTTCTTCGTTGCCTTCATCGTCTTCTCATCATTCGAATGAGGAGATCAACCAAAGTCTTCAATAAGAGAATGTTGAATTAAGGAGGCTACTACGAGAAGAGAAAGGGGAGAAGCAGATATTACAGCTTCAGTTGCAAGTCACGGAAGAGGCCTTGGAGAAGTTGAAGCACAACGAAGGCTTAAAGAATCCTTCACCACATGTTTCTGAATCTACATATGAGGTAAACAATGTTGATTTTTCTTTAGTTTCATCTTCACATGCTATTATTTATGTTGGAAACGTGGAGATACCCATTACAGGAACTGGCATGAGACTCCTCACCAAGATGGGATACAAAGGAGGAGGACTTGGTGTGAATGGCCAAGGCATAACTCAACCATTAGAGGTTGTGCAAAGACCTCAATTCACAGGTTTGGGATACACTAAAGGACAATGCTCAAAGGTGTCAGAAGCTTCCAATACATGGTTGAAACCATTGTGGAAAGAGAATGATGGGAACAATTCACCATCATCCTATGACAGCACACATTGCAGAGAAAGAGTTGAGGCAAGCTCTTGTCACCATGATCGCACTAGAGACAACCAAGAAGAGTATAATAAGTCTCGATATTCTAGTGTTCATTTTGATTACAAGCATGTCGCTAACAATGAACATAGATCATGGCATCAGAAAACATGTAGTTTTTGTGGATTAAATAGCCATTTATTTGTTGAGTGTTGTAAGATAATGGTAGGACGAAAGAGGATGAGGCATGAAATTCCTTCTCCACACTAGGGAAAGAAGAAGGTAAAGCAGGTCTGGAGGAAGAAGACCCATTAAAGTTATTGTGACAGAAGTGACCATCAAAGAGCCACGTGTTGGAGGCTCCATCCAGAGCAACGTCTCAAGGACAAAGTGTCCGTGAATGAACCAAATGAAACAACTGTTCGACAAGCAAATGCGCCACAGGAAGATAACCCATTCACTTTTATAAGTGAGAGATTGTTTTTCTAGATGTGTTAGCTTGTTTTGACCTTACTTTGTAAATCATGTGTTTCAATTTAAAATGTAAAAGTGATGATGCGTTTTCTATCACTTGTTAAGCAACAATGATGTTTTGGCCTTGTATCGGGGGTATTGATTTCCATTTTCATGTAAACTTGACTACAAAGTGTGTGTTATAAAATCGTGGCAAGTATGGGATGCTTAGGTAATAGTTGGTCATGTAATTAAGCATGTAATTTGTAAGAATATTGTACTACAGGTTTGCAGAGGATGCAGGTGTCGGCTCATCTCTTATGGCTCTGAAGAACAAAGGTAAAGGAGAATGAAGGGTGACCTTTTGGAAACTTGTGATGCATATGAGGTACAAAGCAACTACAGATTGTTTTCATGCTTTTGGTGGACCAAAAGCGTCTCAGTGGGGAGGATTGATCCAGGTGTCTCTAGACACCCTCAAGGGTGACCTTTGAGTTGCTGGTCTAGAAAAGAGGGGATTTACACAATGTATATTTGTATATCCACATCTCCACGAGTTGCTTTTGTTTAGAGTTTTTTCCCTTTTTCTAGCTACCTAGCGTTTAGGTTATTTTCATGTGCAAAATCCATTAAGTATGGTTTGAACATTAACATGAACCTTACTAAAAGATGGGTGAGATGAATAAAATTCAACATCCCATTCTATTGAGCTAACTTTACAATTGAAGATCCTAAAAACCCAACTAAATTCTCAATTTGTTGTTGTGAGCATTAGTTACTTACAACTAGAAAACTTAACTACTAGATTTCATTGTGAGAGATTAAATGCATCAACATTAAATCTGTGATGACAATATTTATGGAAGATTATTATGAAAGATGATATATAATGTGTTGTTGTGAGTTATGCCAATGATAACATAAGAACTACACATATTTTTCTTTAGGCAACTTTAAGGTAAATGAAGATGCATATCGATAAAATCCATTTGTTGTTTTGGATTGGCAATCTCTTGATTATTTAACTAGTAATTAATGTTGTCAAATATGTTGGAATACATCCCCTAGGAGGGCCAAGAGTTGAGGATAATCATATACATGTTCAAGAGAAGTGGTGTTCAATTTTACACATATAGGAGAGAGGTTAACCCCACCATGCATTCCACTTACACGTCCAGTTAATGGTCTACATCATCCTTTCTAGAGTACTCACCATACAACCTCATGTACGCACACATAAAGACTAGATCTAACATGGAAATGTAAACTTGGGAAAATCATACAAAAATATATTCAATACTCTTAACTAATCTAATCAATACTCTTAAAATGTATACAATGAGCCTCTTAAACAAGTTGCCAACATATGAATGCCATGGGTTAAAACAATGTTACATAGTAAACCACCTATGGTATATTATTGATCCAATCAAAAAGTCCCCACATCAACCTCAAATTGAGACCTCTTTAAGTTTTTTTAGGAAATTATGATTATTACGCCATACACCCCCTTAATTCTATGAACCAAAGTGATCCATAGCCAAATAGTGGTACACTTCCAAAGCCTTATGCTGACACATAGTCCACTCCAAGTGTTAACAATTATTTGAAAGTGGTCAAACAATTAATGAATATATATGTCAATTGGTCTTATAGTAATATGCCCTTCACATAAGTAAATATCCTATCTTCAAATTCAACCAAAAGAACTTCATCTCAATAACAAATTGTCATGCATTTTCTTTAGAACTCCTTGCATCATTTCCCCATGACACAAATTTTGCTTAGACAATCATCACCATTAGGGAAATTCACGTCACTTATGATGCCACTACAAGTTATAAACACCAAGTTTTTATAGTTGATACACAACTATATGAAACTGACATATCATTCATCGATGATCTCATTACACATATAGCGTACTCAATCTTATCATGTTCTTTCAAGCAAATTATTATCATGCCACATGTTAGAACTTCTCGAGACAAAATCCTATGATACAAGCCATAACACAAGCTCCCACTGAATGGAAAAGATATCTTAGTTTCACATCATCATGGGGGGATTCTCAAGTAATGACATTCACATTAATTAGGAAAATCCAAACCTACTATGTTATATTTTACAAATGTAAGAGAGAGATAAACACAAACATGAAATCTTGAGAAAACCATACAAAGATATCTTAATATCATTGACCATTCCAACCAACACTTATTAATATATTAATATCATTGACCAATCCAACCAACATTAATATCATCTAAGTGACGTGAATTTCCCATAACATGTGGCATGATAATAATTTGCTTGAAAGAACATGATAAGATTGAGTACGCTATATGTGTAATGAGATCATCGATGAATGATATGTCAGTTTCATATAGTTGTGTATCAACTATAAAAACTTGGTGTTTATAACTTGTAGTGGCATCATAAGTGACATGAATATTAATAATTGAAGGAATTTCCCTAATGGTGATGATTGTCTAAGCAAAATTTGTGTCATGGGGAAATGATGCAAGGAGTTCTAAAGAAAATGCATGACAATTTGTTATTGAGATGAAGTTCTTTTGGTTGAATTTGAAGATAGGCTATTTACTTATGTAAAGGGCATATTACTATAAGACCAATTGACATATATATTCATTAATTGTTTGACCACTTTCAAATAATTGTTAACACTTGGAGTGGACTATGTGTCAGCATAAGGCTTTGGAAGTGTACCACTATTTGGCTATGGATCACTTTGGTTCATAGAATTAAGGGGGTGTATTTCATAATAATCATAATTTCCTAAAAAAACCTAAAGAGGTCTCAATTTGAGGTTGATGTGGGGACTTCTTGATTGGATCAATAATATACCATAGGTGGTTTACTATGTAACATTGTTTTAACCCATGGCATTCATATGTTGGCAACTTGTTTAAGAGGCTCATTGTATACATTTTAAGAGTATTGATTAGATTAATTAAGAGTATTGAATATATCTTTGTATGATTTTCCCAAGTTTACATTTCCATGTTAGATCTAGTCTTTATGTGTGCATACATGAGGTTGTATGGTAAGTACTCTAGAAAGGATTATGTAGACCATTAACTGGACGTGTAAGTGGAATGCATGGTGGGGTTAACCTCTCTCCGATATGTGTAAAATTGAACACCACTTCTCTTGAACATGTATATGATTATCCTCAACTCTTGGCCCTCTTAGGGGATGTATTCCAACATATTTGACAACATTAATTACTAGTTAAATAATCAAGAGATTGCCAATCCAAAACAACAAATGGATTTTATCGATATGCATCTTCATTTACCTTAAAGTTGCCTAAAGAAAAATATGCGTAGTTCTTATGTTATCATTGGCATAACTCACAACAACACATTATATATCATCATTCATAGTAATCTTCCATAAATATTGTCATCGCAGATTTAATGTTGATGCATTTAATCTCTCACAATGAAATCTAGTAGTTAAGTTTTCTAGTTGTAAGTAACTAATGCTCACAACAACAAATTGAGAATTTAGTTGGGTTTTTAGGATCTTCAATTGTAAAGTTAGCTCAATAGAATGGGATGTTGAATTTTATTCATCTCACCCATCTTTTAGTAAGGTTCATGTTAATGTTCAAACCATACTTAATGGATTTTGCACATGAAAATAACCTAAACGCTAGGTAGCTAGAAAAAGGGAAAAAACTCTAAACAAAAGCAACTCGTGGAGATGTGGATATACAAATATACATTGTGTAAATCCCCTCTTTTCTAGACTAGCAACTCAACCAATATACCTAAAAATATATATATATCACAACAAATAAATTCAACCAATATAATAGTTCCATTTATTAATGCCATTGTAAAATCCCTTCTTACCAAACAAATAACTCAATCATCAAACGACAAGCACAAATACCACAACAAACAAACTCAACCAATATGTTATAATCTACTTTATTAATTTGACCTGGAATTACAAGTTGGAATGGCCTTTTGAGTTAATAAAATAGATTTCTAGAAGGCCATAAACAATCATGGCTAATGGCACAAATTGTTGGGAAAATAGAAGATGGTGACGACGTTGAAATTCCCCCTTATATTGTTGTAAATCACTAAACTAGACTATATTTGATGATAGGTCAACCCTCCCTTTGATACCATAGCCTAGCAAATTATGGCTCGTACTTATGAGAAGAAAATGGTCTTAAATAAGGCAACAAAAATCTAGGTTGGAACTATCCACAAAAAATACCCTCAACTTGCTGATAATAATTGGTATAACCTCCTTAGGTGATCCCACGGCCTGGCAATGAGTGAATTGGCCCCTGTGTTCCCACATGAACTACAGATAGAAAATACGACCTCCAAAATTCAATGATCTTTTCTTGTACCCATGACTTAATAATGAGATGAATCTTCAACAATAAATACTTTTGAAATGTCTAAGTGTCTTTCTTTGATCAATTAGGGTGGACTTGTTTCGCCACTAAAACTAATTCGCTCTAGGTTTTCATTCTTCGCAATCCAAAGCCACAAGAGCTATCAAAATTGATGTGAGGAAATGATTATGCATGCCCAAAGAGTGAGCTCCAATCTCTCTTCTATCAATATAATACCATGGGTCTCTCTTTTATAGCTTTATTTTTTCCCTTTTTAAGCGATCATTTGGAAAGGGACATTACAGTCCTCCCTTCCTAATATTGTTTTCCCTCAAGAAATTGTGAACTAGGATGCTACAAAATACACTCTCCTTCCCATGCGGCAAGTCTTTCCACCTGATAAGATACTCTTTAATCACTCTAGTCCTCAATTTCCTTTCCCTAACTTCCAAAATATCTTCGAGGATCAATACCAGCTATCGCTCCTCCTCCATTGGGGGTAAATAAATTGAATTAATAACTCGTTTTCCCAATGCCTTCTTGAGGCATGATACATGAAAACATTATGAATCTTGCTCCCCTTTGGTAACTCAAGCTTGTAATCTACTTCCCCAACGCTCATGATTACTCTGTAGGTACCATAAAAGTGTGGTTCCAAGTTTCCTATACCACTTTTCTTCAAAGAAGATTGTTTGTCTGGCTGCAACTTCAAGAAGGCCAAATTTTCAACCTCAAAATTGCGCTCAACCCTATGCTTGTATGCATACATATTTTGTTGGTTTTGAGTGGCCTACAAGTTTTCCTTGAGGATCTTAATGATATCTTAGCTTTCTTTCTAATATTTGGCTTTGGGATCCTTGCTATCCCCAAACGCCAAATCCAAAAATGAATGAGCATCATAGTCATACAATGCTCGAAATGGGTTCATACCAATGAACATGTGGTAGGTGGTGTTGTAGAAATGTTCTCCTAGATGAAACCACTCAATCCAAGCCTTTTTTTGTCCTAACACATACTTACACAAATAACCCTCAACCCATTTGTTCATAGTATTTGTCTGGGAATCCTTTTATGGGTGATAATTGGTGCTAGGAATCAACTTCGTTCCAACCAATATGAACAACTCCTACTAAAATGCACCGAGAAACCCATTGTCCCAATTAATGACAATGTACTTAGGTAGCCCATGGAGCCTAGAAACCTCCCTAAAAAACAACTCTTCCACTTGTGTTGCCTTACACTCTGATGAAATCACAAAGAAATGAATGGATTTGGTCAATCGATCAACAACTACATAAATACAATCTCGGCCCTACACCTCAATAGACATATGATGAAATCCATCGACTGTTGGCATTATGACTAATATGTTGTTTTTGATGGTAGCCTATTTGATAAAGATGTATTTGATGTCAACATTGATGATTGTGGAACTAAAGCAAACAATTGGTATATATGTTACAAATGATGTGGACAAAGAAATGATAGTTCAGTTACAGATGAATGAAAAAAGTGAAGTTTGAGAAAGTATATGTGGTTCCTATGAAGAAGGGTCACTTACATGCGCCGGTATTATGAGTAAAATTCGCATACAGAATTTGAACCATGGAAATCTAGATACCAGGGGTCATTACCATGGTATTGGCCCAAAGTAATTGCAGTGGCAACGCTCATTTGATCCTGTCAAAAAATACTAGCGACTGTACCAAAGGACTTATCTAAGGTATCGGCTAAGGCAAAAACTATACAATCAGATGGAGATCAAGGTTTTGGGTGTGCAAGTGAATGAGTTATTCATATATGATTTGACCTGAAACAGAGGTGCACTAGGGAGCAAGGAAATGGCTCAAATCAGATAGATCTGAAAGTGTCATAAAGACTAATGAATACACTTGCTTAATGTGTTTATACTTGGAGCTAACAATGATAGATTTGTGGTTATAATGATGTTGTAATCTGAATATGTGACAGTGAGGTTTGCGGAATGGGAATTGTGTTTACAGCGAAAGCTTTTAGATTTGTACGGGGGTTTGTTTCTGGATAGTCATGTACACACACAAATCTATTTATGGGTAGTCACGTATATATTCTAAGATATATTTTTTCGGTTTGTTGAGATATGTACATGGGTGTTGCACATGATAAGAGCATATATTCGTAGGTCTGCATAAATATAGTCGCGTATATATTCTGAAATAGATCTGGTCAGGGTTTGCAGTGCTGCTTGATGATGACTATTGATAAGTTCTATTGTATTTGTTGTTATCTTTCAATGATGTCTTGATAAGCATGAGTTGTATCTGGCAGTGTTGTTTGGGTTTATTTAGTTGTGGATTGAAATAATGATCAGTTATAATGATGCAAAAGTGTGACTAGGTATGGTTCAATGTTTTGTGATTGGTTCAGTACTTGATTAAGTGGTTGATTCAGTGTTACAATGATTCAGTTAGCTAAATTATTTAGTAATATGAGATATGTATGCGGGTTGTCTGCAGAGTAAGTGTGTATATATGCAGGTTCTCTTAAGAACAATCGCATATATATTCTAAAGTTCATTTTTTTGTTTGGCTTTTGTATTTAGTAACTTTATGATTTAGAGATTCAGTTGGCTTATAGTCATTCAGTGGTTCAATTTTTCAGTTTGTCATATTTGATTTGGGTTTATTGTTGGTGTGGGTCCAGTATGAAAATTTGATGAAAGGTGGCTTATTGGTTGTTTGATGATTTTCTGACAGAGGGATCCAATGTGAAACATTCTGAAATGAGTTCCACAAGGTGTTGAGGGTTGCAACCTTCGGTAAGGGGGTAGGAGCTCCCTTCCAATAGAAGTTGGTAAACGAGATCAAGGGGTTGTAGCTCATTTCCAATGGGTGTTGGAGAATGAGTGGAGATTATAGCCTCTTGCAGGTGGGTGCCTGTGTACTGGTAAGAGTCTGCACTAGTACAAAATGTAATGAAGTTTTTTTTATATAATAAGAAATAAGACAGAGACAACGACAACGATGGTTTTCTCCCACATTGGGTTTCCACCTAAAATATTGGTGTTATTTTTTATATAATAAGAAATAAGACAGAGACAATGACAACGATGGTTTTCTCCCACATTGGGTTTCCACCTAAAATATTGGTGTTATATGTTGTGATTCATTTGTTCTTTATTGCATACTAGAAGGTTAATGAATTAATAATGCAATGGTTAAAGATAAATATCTGATAGAATACTTGAAAATTTAGTAAATTGGATATAGGTTTTTTTCCTTCATTGATGTCACTTACACACGGGGCTTGCATTAAGAATAGTAGTGTATAAAATTATGAATGTGAAATTGAAAGTTAAATTGAATTAAAAATATCGATTCACCCCACTTGATCCGAGTTCCTTCAGTGTCAGATTTACCCATGATCTTTTACTTCTGTGATGTGGTTAGAATTGAACTGAAAAAAACATTAAAAGAACACATATGCATGCTTTAAGCAAGAGGAAACAAGACAACAATCAGCAATATAAGAACATGAGACATTGATAACGAAGTTCACCCAGTGTGGGCAACGTCTCCGAGCCCGGTGTCAAAATGGGGTAGGCTTCTTCATATAGTGTTGGAAATGGTGATGATGTACATGGACTATGTTTTCTGTCATACAAGGATATATGCCCTCATCATGAGTGGCTTGTCTCTCCACTAGACGTTCTGCTACAGGAACTCTCACTCACAATAGGCCTTCTATCAATATGACATAATCTCACACAAGGTGATGATGAGGATCCCTTGAACAAGGTTACATAGGGATCATAACAATCCATGGCGAATACATCTCACATGAAGTAGAAACATAGGTCCCGCAACATACATCAAGAAAATATCTAACAAAACATATTACATTTCACAGCAAATGATTAAAGAGGCACATGATATCAATACTTGATATACCTCAACCCATGAATTTGGCTGAAGAAGTCAACGTTAAGCTGTTGAATCTGACTGCACCATCGAATTTGTGGTGTTGAGAGGCATAAAATCGATTGTACACACTTGGGAATTTGACACCATCACTCCAATATGGAAAATGGTCGAAATATGGGAAGCTCTGCTACTAAAACGGACATCACCGAGAGGTGTAAAATCGACATAAAATTTGTCAAATTCTAACTCCGAAAAGTTCGGGACCTCAAGGAATCTTTTTGATGCCCCTCAAGATTCCCTGGGCAAGGTTCTGTTCCTCTGGCCGCTCAAGGTTGTGCACGTGCAATAAAAAAAATATTATTCGTCGAATAATGCGCTGGTCTGCTCCACATTCTGCCTTCGCTTTGATCATGGCTCCATTGGCCTCCCTGTGCCCTCATCTCTCATGTATTCTCCATCATTCTCCATGGTTTCCTTGAACCATTTAAATGACATTTTATAACAAAGTGTGAGGGTGAATAAGGCAAACTGTGAGATTGGCACATTGGTTGGCATAATCATATTAAGATAATTATTGTTTGGAGGTTTTTGGGTTCAAATACAATTGACTCCCAATATTGTTTTAAAGCCCAATTTTAGTTTTAATATAGTTTTTTCAAACTATATAATATATGGAATTCGTATGTTCATATTGTAACGACTCCCAAAAACATGAGAATAAGACAAAAAATGGAGGTTGCACCATCCAAGGCCACTTAGGCCTAATTTGAGGTGTCATTTGGTACCATGTGATTGGGCCATGTGGCAAGCCCTCATTGGTCCACATCATATGCCACCTTTAACACCTACTTGCCATGTGTCGACATGTGGTGTTGCCGCATCACCTTTTTGTGGGTCTACCTGTTTTGTTGACTGTGCTGCCACATTAGCTTTGTGGGTCCCAATAGGCCTACCACATGTCATCCATATGGCCTCCCATGTGGCAGAATGTTGACTTTGACTTGTTTTTTTGTTGTTTGGTACAAACTTCAAACTGAAATAACTTTCTCATACATACTCAAATTTGATTGTTGTTCATGCCACTGGAATCGGGGCAACGAGCACTTCAATGTTTTCCTAGTTCGAAAGCATTCTGACCACTTTGAATTTTGACAATTTTTTAGCCCTCTTGGTCCCTTGAGGGTGTCTAGAGACACCTGGATCAATCCTCCCCACTGAGACGCTTTTGGTCCACCAAAAGCATGAAAACAATCTGCAGTTGCTTTGTACCTCGTCTGCATCACAAGTTTCCTAAAGGTCACCCTTCATTCTCCTTTACCTTTGTTCTTCAGAGCCATAAGAGATGAGCCGACACCTGCATCCTCTGCAAACCTGTAGTACAATATTCTTACAAATTACATGCTTAATTAAATGACCAACTATTACCTAAGCATCCCATACTTGCCACGATTTTATAACACACACTTTGTAGTCAAGTTTACATGAAAATGGAAATCAATACCCCAGATACAAGGCCAAAACATCATTGTTGCTTAACAAGTGATAGAAAACACATCATCACTTTTACATTTTAAATTGAAACACATGATTTACAAAGTAAGGTCAAAAAAAGCTAACACATCTAGAAAAACCATCTCTCACTTATAAAAGTGAATGGGTTATCTTTCTGTGGCGCATTTGCTTGTCGAACAATTGTTTCATCTGGTTCATTCACGGACACTTTGTCCTTGAGACGTTGCTCTGGATGGAGCCTCCAACACGTGGCTCTTTGATGGTCACTTCTGTCACAATAACTTTAATGGGTCTTCTTCCTCCAGACCTGCTTTACCTTCTTCTTTCCCTAGTGTGGAGAAGGAATTTCATGCCTCATCCTCTTTCGTCCTACCATTATCTTACAACACTCAACAAATACATGGCTATTTAATCCACAAAAACTACATGTTTTCTGATGCCATGATCTATGTTCATTGTTAGCAACATGCTTGTAATCAAAATGAACACTAGAATATCGAGACTTATTATACTTTTCTTGGTTGTCTCTAGTGCGATCATGGTGACAAGAGCTTGCCTCAGCTCTTTCTCTGCAATGTGTGTTGTCATAGGATGATGGTGAATTGTTCCCATCATTCTCTTTCCACAATGGTTTCAACCATGTATTGGAAGCTTCTGACACCTTTGAGCATTGTCCTTTAGTGTATCCCAAACCTGTGAATTGAGGTCTTTGCACAACCTCCAATGGTTGAGTTATGCCTTGGCTATTCACACCAAGTCCTTCTCCTTTGTGTCCCATCTTGGTGAGGAGTCTCATGCCAGTTCCTGTAATGGGTATCTCCACCAGTCCAACATAAATAATAGCATGTGAAGATGAAACTAGAGAAAAATCAACACTGTTTACCTCATATGTAGATTCAGAAACATGTGGTGAAGGATTCTTTAAGCCTTCGTTGTGCTTCAACTTCTCCAAGGCCTCTTCCGTGACTTGCAACTGAAGCTGTAATATCTGCTTCTCCCCTTTCTCTTCTCGTAGTAGCCTCCTTAATTCAACATTCTCTTCTTGAAGACTTTGGTTGATCTCCTCATTCGAATGATGAGAAGACGATGAAGGCGACAAAGAAGATGCATAAGCACTGGAAGATGTGGATGAAGCATCGTTCTGTAATCTTTCTTTCTCCTCTTCCTCTATTCACTTCTCATAAGCATCATACATTATGTCCACCATTTTGGACATCCTCAACATGGCCTCACACATGTCTTTTTCATCCCCCATTGTTGCACGTTTAATTATTGTTTATTCTCGCAATTCACATCAGCAAGAAGATCTTTCTGATACCATCTTGATCTGGGTTACTTCAGTGTCGAATTTACCCATTGTCTTTTACTTATGTGATGTGGTTAATTGCACTGAAAAGAGCATTAAAAGAACACATATGCATTCTTTAAGAAATAGGAAACAAGACAACAATCAACAACATAAGAACATGAGACGTTGATAACAGAGTTCACCCAGTGTGGGCTACATCTCCGAGCCCAGTGTCAAAATGGGGTAGGCCGCTTCATATAGTGCTGGAAATGGTGATGATGTACATGGAATATGTTTTCTGTCATACAAGGATATATGCCCTCAACATGAGTGGCTTGTCTCTCCAAAAGACGTTCCTCTACAGGAACTCTCACTCACAATAGGCCTCCTATCAACATGACATAATCTCACACAAGTTGATGATGAGGATCCCTTCAACATGGTTACATAGGAATCATAAAAATCCATGACAAATACATCTCACATGAAGTAGAAACATAGATCCTGCAACATACATCAAGCAACGATCTAACAAAACATATTACATCTCACAGCAAATGATAAAAGAGGCACATGATATCAATACTGCATATACCTCAACCCCTGAATTTTGTTGAAGAAGTGGACGCTCAACTGCTGAATCTAGTTGCACCATCGAATTCATGGCGTCGAGAGGCATAAAATCAACTATCCACACTTGGAAATCTGACACCATCACTCCAATCTAGAAAATGGACGAAATATGGGAAGCTCTGCTGCTAAAACGAACATCACCATTGGATTTTTTCCGTTGATAGGTGACTTTGTCAAATTCTGACTTCAGAAAGTTTGGGACCTCAAGGAATATTTTTGATGCCCCTAAGGATTCCCTGGGCAAGGTTCCACCCCTTTGGCCACTCATGGTTTCACACCTGCAATAAAAAAAATATTATTCATTGAATAATGCGCTGGTCTGCTCCATGTTCTGCCTTCGCTTTGCTCACGCCTCCATTGGCCTCCCTGTGCCCTCATCTCTCATGTATTCTCCATCATTCTCCATGGTTTCCTTGAATCATTTAAATGGCATTTTATAAAAAAGTGAGAGGGTGAATAAGACAAAGTGTGAGGTTGGCACATATTGTTGTTGGGAGGTTTTGGGTTCAAATCCCATTGACTTCCAATATTGTTTTAATTTTAGTTTTAATATAGTTTTCTCAAACTATATAATATATGGAATTCATATGTCCATATTGTAATAACTCCCAAAAACATGAGAATAAGAAAAAAAAAGGAGGTTGCACCATCCAAGCCCACTTGGGCCTAATTTGAGGTGCCATTTGGCACCATGTGATTGGGCCATGTGGCAAGCCCTCATTGGTCCACATCATATGCCACCTTTACCACCTACTTGTCATGTGTCGACTTGTGGTGCTGCCACATCACCTTTTTGTGGGTCCACCTACTTTGTTGACTGGGATGCCACATTAACTTTGTGGGTCCCACTAGGCCTACCACATGTCATTCATATGGCCTACCATGTGGCAAAATGTTGACTTTGACTTGTTTTTTTATTGTTTGGTACAAACTTCAAACTACAATAACTTTCTCATACAGACTCGAATTTGAGTATCGTTTGCGCCATTGGAATCGGGGAAACGAGTACTACAATATTATCCTAGTTCGAAAGTATTATGAACACTTTGAATTTTGACCATTTATGAGCCCTCTTGGTCCCCTGAGGGTGTCTGGAGCCACCTAGATCACCCCCCCTTCTAAATATTCTTCCTAAAAATTGGCATCAGAGCAGGTCCCTCAGAAGAAGCTTGATCGCTTAAAGGGATATCCATCAATATGGGTAGTCAAGAGGGAGTATCTTCTATTAAGCCACCTCTGTTTAATGGAACTAACTTTTTATTTGGAAATTCAGAATGAGAGCATATTTGCATGCACTAGGAGCTGATGTATGGGAAATTATTGAAGGTGGATATCAATACCCAATCTCCATTCCCATAGATGATGTAGGGAAGAAAAAATATGAGATCAATGCAAATGTTGTCAATGCTATCTTGGGAAGTTTGGATGAATTTGAGTTTGTAAAAGTCATGCAGTTGAATACCGCAAAGGAAATATGGGACAAGCTTGTATAAAGCTATGAAGGTGTCACTAAGGTAAAAAGTGCTAAACTTCAAACATATAAAATTCAGTATGAGACTCTTAGAATGCATGATGATGAAAGTATTGCAAGATTTTTCCTTATGGTAGACAAGATTTTTAACTCAATAAAAAATCTTGGTGATGAAATAAAGGATTTCTACTGTTTTTGAAAATATTTTAAGATCTCTAACCCCAAATTTTGATTCCAAAGTCTTTGCCATTGAAGAGATGCAGGAATTGAAGAATCTCATTGTTGAATAGCTCCATGGGATCTTGACAGCTTATGAGATGAGAAAAGGGGGTACATCATGTATTAGAGAAGTGACATTCAAAGCCACAAACAAAGGGAAAGAAAAAGAAGAGCCTAAGGAAATGAGTTACATTTTAGATGAAGAAGAAGCGAATTTTGTGAAGAACCTCCAAGTAGGAACTAACAAGTTCAAAGGTAAGCTTCCTTTTAAATGTTTTTGCTATGTAAAAGTAGGTCCCTATGCCACTGAGTGTCCTTATAAAGAAAATCATGAAAAATGAAAGAATGTTCCAAAGAATAATGTTAAATAAGTTTTGATAGCGAGAAAAGTTTTTAAACTCGTGAAGATAATGAATATTCTTCGAATAATGAGGATGATGAATCAGACCACGATTGTCAATTACTCATGGCATTTGAAGAACAATGTGTAGACGAATCTGATGATGTCTTTATGGACTCTCTAGAAGAAATTGATAGAATCAAGGTCATGAACAAGAATCAAGAAAAGGAAATCATTGTGTATAAAGGAAACACCCTTGTTGAAGAAATAAATAAGCTAGAGATTTGTCTAGAAGAAGCTAAATTAGTAGAAGAAGCTTTGAAGAAACAAATCCAAGAAAGGGAAAGGGACTGTGAAAACTTAGAACTTGAAATTGTGGGTCTAAGAAAGGAACTTGAGAAAACAAAGGCTCTAAATCTTAGATTTGCTAAAGGATTTGAAACTTTAGAAGAAATCATTAAATTGCAACGTTCTCCACTAATCAAGATAGGTCTTGGATATAATCTGAATCAAAATGGTGAAACATCAGAACCTATGAAATCTTCTGAAACAGGTACAAAAAGCTATTTCAATGCGGTAAAAGGAAGCAATCATCATAATCATAGGACTCAACAAAGGAATGAAGGATCGAATTTTTCTCATACAAAACAACCTTTCCATGAACAGAGGGCAAGCTACTCGAAAAGTTATTATACTCCCAAGTATTCTTACTTCAATGGTCAATGCTTCACTTGTCACAACTTTAGTCACAAAGTAGTTCATTGTGTTGCTTATAAAACAATTATGAGTAGAGAAGCAAGAAAACATCATAATGCAAATAGAACAAAGGAATATTCTTATAATGTTTTCTCCCCTCTTCAGAATGAATATGAATGTTCTATTTGCAATGGTCATGAAGAAACTGAATGCAGAAGTAGGATGAATTTCTCTTATCATCATGAACATAAGACAAAAACTCCTAAGGTATGGAAAAATAAAATTGCTTCCTCTGAAAATTGTGGTATAGGGTTATATTTAGGAGATCAATAGAATCTATGGTACATTGACAGCAAGAATTCAAAGCATATCAGAGGTGACAAAGATATGTTTGTTTCTTTTAATGAAATTAAGAAAGAAAATAATGCGACTTTTGGTAATTACTCACCTGCTACTATTAAAGTAAAAGGATATGTGTGTTTAAAAGAAAATTTCAAGGTTGAGAATGTATTATTTGTTGATGAACAAAGACTTAACTTGTTAGGTGTTATTCAAATGTGTGATCAAGGGCATGAAGTTATTTTTAGATCAAAGAATTGTGTGGTAAAAAATTTGGATACAAGCAAGATCATAATCAAGGAAACCAAAACTCTAGGAAATGTTTGTATCCTTGAAGGCGGCAAAGAGCACTATTTTTTGAGAAAATCTAAAGAAAGTTTCCTTTGGCACAAAATATTGGGACACCTCAACTTTTATCAACTATACAAAACAATCAAGATGGGAGTAGTTCGTGACTTGCCCAACATTTCTCGACCTTAAAATAACATTTGAAAATCATGTCAATTTGGTAAGAAATCCATGGTCCAGTTTAAAGTTAAAGAATGCACTTCAAGTAAACCCCTTGAACTTGTTCACATTGATTTATGTGGACCTATGAGAAAGAAGTGTCCTTGTGATGAGCAATATTTCATGCTATTGATTGATGATTTTACAATAATGTGTTGGGTCGATTTAGTAAAGTATAAAGATGATTTGAAAAGTTTAAAATATTCAAGGCTTTGGTAGAAAATGAACTAGAACTAAAAATCTAATGTCTTAGATCTATTGAGAGGAGGAGAGTTTATATCAAATGAATTTTTCATTTTTTGTGAACAACATGGCATCAAAAGACATATTTCCATAGCTAAAACATCTCAACAAAGTGGAGTGGCAGAAAGAATGAATATAACAGTTCAACAAATGGTGTGTGCCATGATTTATGAGTTAGGAACACCTCACACCTTTTGGGGAGAAGTAGTACATATAGTCATGGATATACTTAACAAGACCCATGTTTGAGTAAATAGTGATAAAACTCCATATGAACTCTGGTATGGTAAGCCTACAACTGTCAAACACTTTAGAATATTTGGAAGCAAATGTTTCATAAATAAAATGATGATAAGCTTGGAAAGCTTGAATATAAAGTTGATAAAGGAATTCTCCTTGGATAATCTTCCAAAAGCAAAGGATATAAATGTATAATAAAAGACTTCAAAATATGTTGAAAGTATATATGTTGTGATTGATGAAGCATCCATAGGTACCAAAGGGAAACACAAGCAGATGACGAACCTCTCCCTACTAAAATCCAAGAAGTTGTAGGAGAAGAAGAAATAGAAGAATCTAAAGAAGGAAATGAAAATATAGGTATGTCAGAAAAGACTCCGTCAAGGTATGTTCAAAAAAATCATCCTGAATATCAAATTCTATGTGATAAGGAAGCAGGAATATAAACTAGAAGAACTTTTGTTGGACCATCTAGTCACTTAGCCTTACTACCCACAATTGAATCTCAAAGTGTGAATTAAGCAAGCAAAGAAGAATATTGGCTTAAGGAAATGCATGAAGAAATTGATTAAATAAAAAATAACCATACATGGGAACTTGTACCAAGGCCTCATAATAAAAATGTGATTGGGACAAAGTGGGTGTTTAAGAACAAACCAAATGAAAATGGAGAAGTAATTCGAAACAAAGCAAGACTTGTATGCAAAGGCTATGCTCAATAGGAAGGGATAGACTTTGAAGAGACATTTGCGCCTATCGCTAGACTTGAAGCCATAAGAATGTTTCTTGAATTTTCTATCTTTCATAAATTTAAGTTATATCAAATGTATGTTAAATATGCATTTTTAAATCGGGATCTAGAATAAAAAGTTTATATTGAACAACCCGAGGGATTCATACTTCGCAATGATAAAAATCTTGCTTGGAAACTTAAGAAGGCATTGTATGGGTTAAAACAAGCTCCTCATGCATGGTATTATCATCTTGACATGTATCTTCAACAACAAGGATTAAAGAAAGGATATGTAGATAGAAATTTATATATCAAATTTGACAAATACAAAGTTTTGATAGTAGTGGTTTATGTAGATGTCATCATATTTGGAAGTAATGTTGAATCTATGAGTCAAGGATTTGCTTCAGCTATGCAACAGAAATTTGAAATGTCTTTACTTGGTGAGCTAACATACTTTCTTGGTATTCAAGTTCATCAAACCAAAGATGGTATCTTTCTTTATCAAAATAAGTATCTCAAGCAGATTATGAAGAAATATGGAATGGACGATTGCAAACATTTATGCACACCAAAGGTAACAAGATGCAATCTTGGCCAAAATGATGATTCTCCTACAGTTAATCAACCTGAATACAAGTCTATGATTGGCAGCTTAAACTATCTTACTAGTATAAGACCAGACATTATGTATGCAGTTGGCATAGTTGGAAAATTTCAAGCAAATGCTAAAAAAACTCATCTCGAAGTAGTGAAGAGGATATTCAAGTATCTGCAAGGCACTTAATATTTTGGTCTATGGTATCCCAAAAACACAGACTTAGCAGTTCATGGTTACGTAGATACAAACTGGGAGGTAACATTGATGGTTATCATGGTCTTGCTACCTGATTGTTGAGGTCCATGTTTTTTGTTATAAATGTCATATATGTCTCTTGATGTTAAGGTAATGAAAAGGCCCATGGTGTAAATAATTGTAAAATTCAGTCATGTATGGGCTATTGGGATCAAGTCATGCTATGTATATTGATGTAAAACTTGGGTCCAATATGAAAACCTAATATGTTGGGTGTCTGATGTAATCATGAGTCATTGGTAATAGGAAAGGTGATATTTGGTTGAGTCATAAAGTCTTGTACTCTATTGAATAACTATAGGAGGCTCAACATACGCTTAGGGGGAGCATGGTCAATATGTAGATTTCATCATTCATATTCAGCAGATCATAATTACAACGATTCAGCCTAGTTCATCCCTTTGCCCTTGATGTCAAAGGGGGAGCGAAGCTTGGTGTCTGGAGAGAAGACTTGGTGTTTGTAGATGTGTATGCAAGTTTTTTCAAGTGGTGTCCAAACACCAAAGTGGTTGCCATCAAGTCCAAAGGGGGAAATTGTTAGCATTATGGCTAATGTGTTGTCCTTGATGGAAAACTACTTAATAAATATGTACTTGATGTCAACATTGATGACTGTGGAACTAAAGCAGACAAATGGTACATATGTTACAAATGATATGGACAATTCAGTTATAGATGAATGACAAAAGTGAAGTTTGAGAAAGTATACACGATTCCTACGGAGAAGGGTCGTGTACATACGTAGGTATTATGAGTAAAAGTTGCGTACGAAATCCAAACCATGGAAATTTGGATACCATGGGTCATGTTGTCCATGTCAGCCCCACCCCATATAAATTTTTGGTCGTTCAACTCCCCTTGAAACTTTCAAGCGCCCTATCTTGGTTTCAGAAATTCATTTTGTCAACCGCTGCCTATCCTGCCTCCAGAAATGCATCAGAAATCACTATGGGCGCATATTCGAAATCATAAGAGGCCCAGCCCCTTTTAGCTATGGCCCCTCATATCTTATAGTCTGCATGACCATGTCTTGGAACCAAGCATTAAGCCTCAAAGGCGCTTATCGTATATATCCATCGGGTGCGCTTGGAGTCGTCCGATTGAACGCAGATCAACGTACTGTAGCCCTTTGCTCCTGTGGTCCCCGCGACCACTGCTCAAAAACTGCCTGGCTTATTCTGCACCGCTTATCCAAGGAAGGCGGTATTCCCCATTGGGCCAGCGATTCCACACGTTGCGTGACAAGTGTCCCAGAGTACGACCTCAATACCACCCTCTCCCGCGCGTTAACGCTCGACCCAGGACGCGCAGCGAAATTGATTCAAACCGTCCGATCCTGAGCGCTCCATCCAATGGCTACCACTCTCCCAAGCTGCGCGAATTTTAGTCCCAATGCACAGTACTCCGGGCCCGTCATCCCGTCACCCTCCGATTAAGCTTTGACTGTTGATTTCATTTGTGAACCATATGGTCCAGAATCATTTACACGTTGCGTTGATTGACCAAGTTCGCCTCCACGTCACTTACTACATGTGTTCATCGCATTTTCCTCCACCATGCATACATCCCGTTGATATGATATATTGTAATGTTTTACGTTAAAATCCTCCGCCAGCCTGCATCATTCCACCGTTCCGCCATGTCTGCAGCATCAGTTCCATTTGAGCCCGCCCCATTTCTCCACTTCGACAAGTCTGCACCACCATGTCTATGGATCCCGTCACGTCATCGTCCCTGTATTTGGTTTTCTTTGACATGTTTGTGGGTCTTGCAGGTTTATGGCGAGGGGAAAATATCATAATTTATGGCATCCATTGCTGAAGCCGAGGACGCGTTACAGAGCTGGGTTTTCAAGTACCATATTCGTGAAGAAAGATCCGGGGTATTTGCCGAGATATGATCGTTATTCAAGGAGCAAGGTTTGAAAGCTATCAAACCCTCCAGGGTAATTCAAAACATAGATCGAGCAAATGAAGAAATTAATGGGACAACGAAGAAATAGGAATGAAAAATCAAGGAATGAAGTGTCCGGCATTGAAGAATTTAAATTCCAATTCAAAGTCGGAAGACAGAGAGTACAAAGCACAAAAAGCAATGCTTTCAAGGTTTTATTTCAGCTAGAATTTCTTCAGGGAAGGACAAAATGTTCAGGTGGATGTATCTCTATGCTGGGTTCCCAAAGAGATTTTCTACCTAGTGCATTTATTTTTGCAAGCAGGTTGTCAAGTATAGACAGTATTACCTAGTCATTCAACGGTATAGGCGCGAATGTTTCCACCATTTTGTTCAAATTAAGCAAATTAAATGTTTTCACCTACTTCTTTTATGAGGTCTTTCTCCTTCTCCTTCTATAAAAACCAGGAAGAAAGACATTGTAAGGGTTCCATATTTTTATCAGAAAGTTGTGCTGCGAAAGGCATATTGTAATACATTTTGTAAAGTTCTTGTATGAAGGTTCAGAGCCCGTAGGGTCTCAGTGAGGAGGAGTTCTGTCTGTCTTAGAGAATTCTGGTCTTTGGTATCCCACAGTATGTAATTTTCTTTTATGTGTTAATACAACATTTCATTTCATCCATCTTCTTGTATCATGTTACTGGAATGCGAGTGGCTCACTGGTTTGGTAAGGATTCATCCTAGTTGATGCCCATACTTAAATCAGTTAAGCGCTTTAAATATGGCTCAGGCATGATATACTGTTCCATATTCATTTCATCCATATTTCTGCTATATTAGTTGCTTTGGGAGGGTGCTTTTAAAATGCCATTGTCATGTATGGATTATTCAATTGATAAGCCCATATATGATTTTGTTGTGTATCTGGGTATCAGCCTAAGGTTAGCTAGTATCTTCTTAATGTTTCTTTCACCGCATACACTTTCTGATGTTTGATTTCTGTGGCATATTACTTGAATCGGCCCTCTTTGCAGTAAATTGTCTCTTAAATGTCTGATGTTTTTATATTGGAGCTTTGCATTGTGCCTCTACAACATCGCTTTCCCTGTGACAGTTTCTGTGAGTTCTGGTTCCATTTAAATCAATTTCCTTGTTTTACAAGAGATAGCAGGAGAGTTTTGGATTGACACCCAAGTTATATTATATGGTCCTTGCTATGATAAGATGTCTTAGGCACTGGTCTATGGCAACTCTAGGCTGTCTCTAGGAGTGACAATATCTGTCGACAACAGGTCATTACCATGATATTGGACCATAGTAATTGGAGAGATGTAACGTTCATCTGATCCCATCAACAAATACTAACGACTTTACCAAAGGACTTACCTAAGTTATTTGCTAAGGCGAAAGCTATATTAGGATATGGAAATCAAGGTGTTGGGTGGGCAAGTGAATGAGCTATTCATATGTGATTTGATATGAAACATGTGTGTACTAGGGATGAATTAAATGGCCTAGATTTGATAGATCTGAAAGTGTAGTAAATACTAGTGAATACACTTGCTTGAACTATTTATGCTTGTATCTAACAATGATAGATTTGTGGTTATAATGATGTTGTAATAAGAATATGTGACAATGAGGTTTGCAGAATGGGAATTGTGTTTGCAGTGAAAGTTTTCAGATTTGTACTCATGTTTGTTTATGAATATTCATGTACATATGCATATTTGTTTCAGGGTAGTCACGTATATATTCTAAGATATATTTTTTCAGTATGTTGAGATATGTATATGGTTGTTGCACATGATAAGAGCGTATATACGCAGGTATGCATAATAACTATCACGTATATATGCTAAACTAGAATTTTTCAGGGTTTACAATGGTTCTTGATGATGACTATTGATGATTTTTGTTGTATTTGTTGTTGTCTTTCAATGGCGTCTTGATAAGCATGATCTATATCTGACAATGTTGTTTGGGTTGATTTAGTTGTGGACTGAAGTATTGATCATTTATAACGTTAAAAAGGTGTGACTGGGTATGGTTCAATGTTCAGTGATTGGTTTATTACTTGATTCAGTGTTACAGTGATTCAGTTAGCTAAATGATTCAGTAATATGAGATCTGTACACAGGTTTTATAATAAATAAACGCGTATATACATAGGTTATCTTAAAAACAATACATAGGTTATCTTAAAAACAATCACATATATATTCTGAAGTTCATTTTTTTGGTTGGATTTTGTATTCAATAACTTTATGCTTCAAAGATTCAGTTGGTTTACAGTGATCCAATGGTTCAATTTTTCAGTTTGGCATATTTGATTTGTGCATATTGTTGATGTAGGTCCAGTATGAAAATTTGATGAAAGGTGGCCTACAGGTTGTTTGATGATTGTATGACAGGTGGATCCAGCATGAAACGTTATGAAACAAGGTCCATAAGGTGATGAGGGTTGCAATCTTCAGTAAGGGGGTGGGAGCTCCCTTTCGATAGAATCCTATAAACGAGATTAGGGGGTTATAGCTCCTTTCCAATGGGTGTTGGAGAACGATTGGACGTTGTAGCCTCCTGCAGGTGGGTGCCTGCATACTGGTAAGAGTTTGCACTAGTACAAAATGTAATGAATATTTTCTTTATATAATAAGAAAGAAGACAGAGATAACAGTAGCAGTTGTTTTCTCCCACGTTGGGTTTCCACCTAAAATCCTAGTGTTCTATGTGTGTTACTTATTTGTTGTGAGTTATATATTCTTTACCACATACTGGAAGGTTAATGAATTAATAATACATTCGTTAAAGATAAAGATGTGATGGAACACTTGAAAAATTAGTAAACTGGATATATATTGTTTTCCTTCACTGAAGTCACATACACACACGGGTTGCATTAAGAATAGTAGCGTACAAAATTACGAATGTGAAATTAAAAGTAAAAGTGAATTAAAAATACTGATGCACCAACATGTCTGATTTATAATCAACTGAAATATCCATAAGGGAACATGTTGTTAGTTTCCTAGAAATGGCATCAGTAATAATATTTTTCTTAGAGAGAAATGGTTCATTGATTTGTGCCCTAAATCAAAGGAACAAAAACGAGTTTCTCCTTGAGCATGTGCGAGTTACTATGAGTTAGGAGCTAATTCCTAAAAAATAGGATGATTTCCTAAAATTTAGGGCAAATTCCTAAAACTTAGGAGTGCAAGAAGCAGTTGATTAGCACTAATTAGTGGAAGGCCGATTTTATTGTCTTCTAGTGTGAGTTATTTAGGTAAAGGTCAAGTTGATTGAGTCAGTCTCCTAAATTATATAAAGGACGAGTTAACACAGCCAGTGAGAGCTTTTGTTAACTAGTCAATCAATGGTTCGACTTTCCTCAAATAGAACTTGCCAGTAATAGCCTAATCAGAGTGCTTATAAGGAGGAATGAAGACACAATTTGATCATTGTCTTGTGAGCACGAGTTGGTGAGACAAGACAATAGAGCTCACGGGTTTGTGAGAAAGTTGCACAAGTTTATGTGTAGAGCTTGTTAGAATAAGGACGTACAAGAGGAGCTTGTGCGAGTATTGAAGAAGGCAAGCAGATCAGGGGTCTTGCAGATAGGTTCAGCTTAGTACAAGCAGATCAGGGGTCTTGCAGATAGGTTCAGCTTAGTACAAGCAGAGAGAATCATATTGTATTCTCTATTAAAACAAGTTGTATTTGTAAGAGATATATTGCTCAAATTTCTTCAATAAAATTCTCAAACAATCAGAGGGTTTTCCCAATTGGGTTCCCTATAAAAATTTGTGCCTTGATTATTGTGATGGTGTGTTTATTTTTGTTCCTATTCCACTGCAAAATAAGTAGAGAAATTATGTGTCTATATGAAAATAAATTAGTTTCAGATTGTTCATATTAGCAGTCGCAGAATTTCGTGGATTTTCTACAAGGTATCAGAGCTATTGGAATAGATTTAAGAACAACACCAGTGCTAATCTTTCAAGAAGAAGGACGTCTAAGTTAGGTGAGCTGCAGCCTGTATAAGAATCTGTCCAAAGGGAGAAAGACGAGATTTCTTGAGGGTTCTTTGTGTTGGAGCAGGCCTAGCTAGAGGAACTCGCTGACAGATTTAATGGCAGTTTTGTGCATGTTCTAAGAGTGGTAATTCTCTGTGAAACAGGCCGCAGTATCTCTATTTTGTTCAGGAAGGGCTGAGCTCTATTAGGAGAATACCTGGGCATGGTTTTTGTCTTGAAGCATACCTAAGTCAAGGGCAGAAACACCTAATTGAACAGCGCAGGAGGCAGGGTCTCTAAGAAGGCAATTTTGCAGGGATAGAAGGGAAATTCGACCAAGTAGGAGCATCCTTGTAGTGACCATAGTGTGCCCTAACCAGAGGACCGAAATTCAGAAGGAAGTGCACAAGCCGAAGTGGTTCAGACAGCAGAAAGAAGGGTACTTTCTAAGGTATGTATGTCCCTATGTGGTTGATGATTTTGCTAGGTGTTTGAGTCCAGATTTAGGACAGTTTTGGTGGACATCTTATGTATTGTTTGGAGGGCAGTCAGAAGGTGTCTTTGGTGCCCTAAGTCCAGCATTTGAGAAGGACATCAAATCTGGTTGGAACGGCAGAATTGTTGAAGCTCAGGGTTGATCCTTGAAGGGACAAAGGAAGCAGCCAAGACGGCTTAGTATTCAGCCCTAGTTCACTGTGTGGAGATGGACTTCTACAGTGAGAGTGGGCAGCCTCCATTCCCCTAAGACTTGCCTTTTGTGGAGCAGCAGTGAGGCAAGTAGTGGGCAGGTTGAAGACCCTATGAGTCGACATCTTTGATGGACAAAGGAGTAGCTAGAGGGCAGACTGTTTTGGCCAAAGATCATGACTTAAAGGAGCTGCATTCACTGATAGTGGGATATTTTGGAGCTGGAGATGCATGCCTTCAAAGGGAGTAGCCTTGAGCAACAAGGCAAGAAGTTCTCAGAATAGAGAAGTGATGGACTCACAAATCATGGTGGGAAAGAATAGATCTTCAAAGCAGATTCCACAGAATAAAGCAGGGAAGCCTTCTAGTTTAGAGGGAGCAGTTGCAGCAACAGAGAACATGGTAGTGTTGGAGACAGATCCAGGTGGACGAGGTTCTTCCAAGAACACCTTCCTCGCTAAGAGGAAGCGTTGAAAATGTTAGCGAGAAAGGGTTCATTGATTTGTGCCTTAATCAAAGGAACCACGATGAGTTTCTCCTTGACCATGCACGAGTTCCTATGAGTTAGGAGCTAATTCCTAAAAAATAAGACGAGTTCCTAAAATTTAGGGCAAATTCCTAAAAGTTAGGAGTGCAAGAAGCAGTTGACTAGTGCTAATTAGTGTAAGGCCGAGTTTATTGTCTTCTAGTGTGAGTTATTTTGGGTAAAGGTCGAGTTGATTGAGTTAAGCTCCTAAATTATAGGAAGGAGAAGTTAACACAACCAGTGAGCTTTTGTTAACTAGTCAATCAACGGTTCGACTTTCCTCAAATAGAACTTGCCAGTAATAGCCTAATCGAAGTCCTTATAAGGAGTAATGAAGACACAATTTGATCATTCTCTTGTGAATACGAGTTGGTGAGACAAGACAATAGAGCTCACGGGTTTGTGAGAAGGCTGCAGAGGTTTATGTGTGGAGCTTGTGAGAGAAAGGATGTACAAGAGGAGCTTGTACGAGTATTGAAGAAGGCAAGTAGATTAGGGGTCTTGCAGATAGGTTCAACTTAGTACAAGCAGAGGGAATCAGATTGTATTCTCTATTAAAATAAGTTGTATTTGTAAGATATCTATTGCTCAAATTTCTTCAATAAAATTCTTAAACAAGTAGAGGGTTTTCCAAGTTAGGTTCCTTAGAAAATTTTGTGCCTTGATTATTGTGATTGTGTGTTTATTTCTGTTCCTATTCCACTGCAAAATAAGTAAATAAATTTTGTATCTACATGAAAAGAAATTAGTTTCAGATTGTTCATATTAGCAGTTACAGAATTTCGTGGATTTTCTACAAAATGAATGACAGAGGCAAAGTAAAGAAGGAATATAAAAGGAATCAGTCATGATAAGCAAGACACAATTTGTTTTAGTTTTAACTGGGGAAGCTCGAGACTTACATGTAACTCCATGTTTATTATTAGACAACCACGCTCTTGCCAAGGTTTGGGGAGCATTCGGAGCTCCCCATGGAGACAATAAAGCAGGACACAGGAAAAGTTTAAATGGGGAAAAAATGAAAAGCAAACGGGAACAATAACAGGCCAAATTACTTTGAAGAATGTTTCATTGTACTCAGTGCATTCTGATTCATAGTTCACATTGTGCACAAAGAAAAACTCTATTCAACACACAGGTCCCTTCTAGAGGCTCAGAAAAACTAAAATAAACGAATAACAAATGCTCCCTATCCGTATGTTTTCAACTTAAAATAAACACATAACAAATACTTCCTATCCCTACTGTTCAAACGCGATAGAGGTACACTGGAGTAGTCAGAACCCCGCATAGAAAATGATATTATTTTTTCTAAAGCCCAAAACACTGTACAGAGAGACAAAATTAAGAAAATGAGCGAAAACCATCCAATGCAATACATTTGTTGAGATTGGGACTTACGTGCTTCCGTCTTTGAAAACGTAGCTGACCCATTTGATGAATTCTTCCAGTCGCTCCAGTTCCTCCACCACTGACATTGGGCTATTTATGTCAATGCGATTCTTAAGGATGGGGGGGTAGTATTTCCGGTATGGGACATAAAATGGTTCGGTGGTCACTTTTTCCCCCTTTTTTCTCAGGTCCTGTATCTGATCCCAATCACTACAACTTACAACATCAGGGTCCCATCCAATGTCATCAATTAGTTCTGGGTGGGCGTCTGCCCAAATCTCTTGCAGGTCTTCTTCAGTCCAGTTCTCTGGATCCTCCGGAAAATCAAACATCTCTGCATCGATCAATTCTTTCTTTTTGTTTTTGCTTTCTAATGCTAATTTTCGAAGGGCCAACTCGACCTGATCTTCCTCCTCTTCCTCCTCGCTACTTGATGATGATTCTTCTTCTTCTTCCTCCTCCTCGATGTCCGAGTACTTTTCCGCATTGTCATAATCGTCCTCATTGGTGTCTTGGGCTCCCTTGTTCTTCTTCAGTTCTTCCTCGCCCGTGGCTAATTTTTTATCTGCTGCTGCCATTGTTGAAATGCAGGTGCTACCAACTGTGCAAACTACTCAAAGTGCCCACCAACCAAACCAAACGTAAGTGAAAAACCCAAAACTCTCACTAGACCATAGACTTGCTCTTCATCTGCTGGCACGCTGGTAAGGATTTATCGCATACAAGAAGAAATTGTAGGTGGTGTCTTCCCATGAATAGAGAGGGAACTCTTTCGAAGATAAGAGGATATTGAAATGCGCCGCTCCTCCACGAAACAGGAAGTTGCTATTATTATTTGTGGACATATTAGCAGGTCATGGATCAGGGATTTTTAGTTGATTTAGGAAGTAACCAAGGGCCATTTCCCAATAATGGAGGATTTGATGTTCTTAGTAAGCCATTACCCTCGCTCAACCAACAAGAAGAGTGGCGAGCCTATGCACATCCAAGGACCAACATTCAACTTCCACGCCCCTTGCAAGGCCCAACCACCCCAGCGAACCAGTGAAAAAATGGGGTGAATCACTCCAACCCTTGCCTTGAACCCTGTAAATCTAGGCGAATGCCATTGAAATTTGCTCCAACAAAGAAAATCAAGGCGAATTCGATTGTTTCAATTTTATGCGCATTTTTTTTTGGTGGGCTAATATATAATAATTAATTATTTTTAAAATAATTATTGGGCTAATTTTATAAAACTATAGAAAATGGGTTTTATATAAAAAATTCGCCCTATTAAAATTCAAAATCCCTTAAAATTCGCCTTTGGGCTAAAATTTGCCCCTAAAATTTTCCATGTCCTGGAAACTAAATCCTTGTAAATCAAACCTTCGCTGCTATGAATCCAACATTTTCAATCACTCAAGCATATGGCGCCATTGATTTGCAAATATTGAATCAAAAGAAAGCTAAATTGGACCCACGACACACGAAAATATATTAAAACATAAAAAACTATGAACAAAATAGAGCAGAGCGCCTTAAATTCGTGAGTTACACAGCAAATCTACAAGATTTTTAACCATTTACGATGCCACAAACTCTTTAAATATCATTCAATTGCCAAGATTTAAACAAAACCCCTGATCGGCAAATGCAAAGCAATACAGTAATCAAAGTTTCTCAGAGCAAGAAAGAAGGCGATTCAGGGCCAAATTCTATACCGTGAAAATCAATGAAGCTCCGGCGCTTAAAAAGAGACCAAATGTGGACGAAATTGAGCGAAATTTATATCTACCAGGGTAAAAATCTGCACCAAAGAAGCTCGCGAGCCTTGTCTCTAGCGGCAACGTGGCTTAGAAGTTACAGATTGATCCAAATCTTTATATAAATCGCTGCAATGTTCAAAACCTCGAAATGACCAGAAAAGATTGACCGGAAGGGGCAGTTCCGCAGCATGCATTTAAGATACATCATGCATTTAAGATACAAACGTTGATGGAGTTTATCTGATTGCGACTATGACCCTAATAACTGTAATGATACCGACTTCTTGTATAATGATTCAAGAGCCTCTTGTCATATGTCTCTTCACAGGGAAATTTGTTAAAGATATAGAGCTCCTAGCAATCAAAGGGTTGATCTGGGAAATGACTCTTTCCAAGATATCAGTGGTTAAGGTATTGTTGAAGCCTAATTTTCCAATGCAGTAAGCAAACACTCATAATATCTTGCATGTGCTAGCACTAACAAAAAAATTATTGTCTGTCAACAAAATGGCAGATGTTGGCATTCAAACAATTTGATGCAAACTTCAAAGACTTGCCTTCAAACCTAACTAGGGAGAGTGCTGGCTAGAGAAGCATATGATAGATCATAAAAGTTTATACAAGTTTTGCTCCTAGGCATCCAAGGCACAAGATAATAAGCAATACTTCTTTATTGCTGAAAAGATAATAAGTAATAATGACTTCTGACAGCAATTGCACATAGGCTTGTTAGTATGAAAAGTCCTAGAAAAAAACTATGATCAGCTTAGATCTAGACTTTGGTGTGGATTTGAATACTTGTAAGACCCATGTGCCTGGAAAAAATGAAAGGAAGAAAGTTCCAAAGGATGGAAGTTCAGGAGCACAAGTACTCTTAGAGATGGT
Source organism: Pinus albicaulis (assembly GCA_034641835.2). Taxonomy (NCBI): domain Eukaryota; kingdom Viridiplantae; phylum Streptophyta; class Pinopsida; order Pinales; family Pinaceae; genus Pinus; species Pinus albicaulis. Next base: position 5,970 of record JAXQQM020065720.1, on the reverse strand, counting down.
GTACTTTTGCAAGAAACTAAATGTCAAAAGCATGAAATGCATCTTTCTTGGATATGTCCCTGTTGTTAAGCATGCAAATTATATGATCCCATAAAACAATCAATCGTTTCCGAATTCAGGCTTTTGTGATCCATACTTGAATTATTGAGAAAACTATCGGCAATAATCACACAGGAGATGTTTTTGTCGATGTGGTTTATCGTCAGGACAAGATGGAGAGTCAGATCTTAGCATATGATTAAATAGAGAGAGCATTGTCGAGAACAATTAATTTTCAATGGTTAATATATAACAGCTAGTTTTCAGAAAATATTATTTAATAATAAAATATTTCAAATGTTAAATTTGTGACTATTGGAGTAGAACAATTTTTATTTAATTAATTAATTAATTTATTTATTTGACAATATAATATCAAATTAAGTCAATAACCAAAAATATTAAGTCAAAAAAAAAAATAATAATAATAATTAAACAGCAATAAAAGTAAATTAAAATTGAAAAATTAAATGTAACATATAAAATGAGAAAAATAAAATATACAAATAAATAGTAAATCATTAATATATATATATAATGCAATAAAAATTATAAAAAATAAAAAATAAAAAAAATAAAATAAAAGAGAGAATAAGATTAGTAAATTATTAAGAAGACAGGGCCGGGACCCAGCAGCTGCTGATTTTCCAGCCATCGTCTTTGTTTAGATTACTCTATGGCTTCCCTAAACTTGCGATTTGAAAATGACTAATCCTAGCAATGAATGCTTAGTGGACTATTCAAAAATCATAAGAAATTAGTCAATTACGACTACTTCCCATGGAAATGGTCATAGATGAATGACTTACTTAACGCAGTTGAATCCCAAAAAATGATATCTAATATAATGCACTGCGAAAACCCCTCAATGCTTAAAGATTTAGGTAGTTAATCAGCAACTGGTCATGGAACTTTCTTCTATAGGAACACACTCTCAAACAAGTCTGTCCAAGTTGTTAGATATAGTAATGGCAATTGAACAGATGATGGGGGCAGGAGAAGCATCACCTACAAGATGTTCCTTTCAATTTGATATTGGTACAATAATCTAGAAAGCAAGAAACAACAACCAACTGCACTCTATAGCATTGAACTTGAATACATGGATACCAAAATAAGTGGTATGGTTGAGTGTTTACTTGGAAACCTAAGTCATGAAAAAAGTAACCCCTCGTCATCTAATGCGATGATTAGAGTTGCATTCAATTGTCCAAGACTCCCCAAATTCACAGAAAGGCAAAAGATATAGAGATACCTCATTTTCGAGAGAAAAACAGAATGAGGAAATGGAACTAGTGATGCGTAGGGGGGTTTAGTCTAATCATCTATTCCAAAAGATTGATTATTTTAGCCATCCACACGTCAGAAAAAAATAATCCAGGCCACTATCTTACTCTTCAGTCTCCAAATTTTCCACAAACTTGCATTATAGCTTGCTACTGTAGCATAAAGCTTTAAAAACGAATTCTCAATTTCCCATGCTTTCACTGTGTGCCCATATCTGGATCTGAAACTTTGCAGTACGGAAAACATGCATGTTGATGTACTCATTAAAGGTAATAGCGGTAACAAACCTTTGTTATGTAAGCAGTAGATATGAATTGTAGGAAAGCAATAATTAGTAGAAGCTTGGTGATATGGAATGTTAGGATTGCAACTGTACTTTCACGTTTTCTAAGTGTTTATTTTTAAGGTACATACCCCTTTAGATTTTCCTTTATAATAGATTTATGTTAGGGAAGTTGGTGCATGGAGTAATATTTAACACTGGAATCAAATAGACCTGCTAAAATTAGTGATGTAAGTGACAGATGACATCTCGGCTATTCTGAATAAATTATCAGTTAATGGCATGTTTTAGTTTCAGCATGTAGAAGAAAAGAAGTTAGTGTCCTCCTAAAGTTTTATTTTATAGGTAGTCTTATTTTACTCTATCTTAGTCAATATAATACAATGTTGAGGGTAAATGCTCCCATATTCTGTCTATATCTGTACTTACAGATAGTTCAGAATACGATTTTATGGAGTTTTATGCACTATCTTGAACTCGGAATTGAAAATCGAAACCTCTTACACATGGATACAGATACATAGCCAATACACCAGGGATAGATGTTAATCACCATGAAGTCTACCAGATCGTGCCCTCTATTGAGTACAGAGGACTTGTACAATCGTTCTTTCATATTATTGAAGTATATCTACCTGTTTTTGGACTCCAAATATTTTGATCTAGAAGTATCATGATGTAGGAAGAGCGTAAAATAGTCAGATGGCTTCATTGCGGTCACAGTTTTTTTTCAGAAAATGCTTTGAAATTCTATTAACTTGTACAAAGGATTTTTTACAAGTAAAAGAGGGCTATAAAACTATGTCCGTAGTCCCACTGCTGGATATCTGGTTTTATTGCTATATTCCAATATAAACCTAGTGGTTTAAATTTTGTCACATAAAATCATATCCAAATGCTTCCAAACTGTCAACAGGTATAAAAATGCTAAACAGACATGCTTCTTTATTAATTCTAAGATTGTTAGCTAAAACGATGCTTTAATCCTAAACGTCAGCAAACACCTGGAAACTAAATCCTTGTAAATCAAACCTTCGCTGCTATGAATCCAACATTTTCAATCAATCAAGCAGATGGCGCCATTGATTTGAAAATATTGAATCAAAAGAAAGCTAAATTGGACCCACGACACACAAAAATATATTAAAACATAAAAAAATATGAACAAAATAGAGCAGAGCGCCTTAAATTCGTGAGTTACACAGCAAATCTACAAGATCTTTAACCATTTACGATGCCACAAACTCTTCAAATATCATTCAATTGCCAAGATTTAAACAAAACCCCTGATGGCAAAATGCAAAGCAATACAGTAATCGGAGTTTCTCAGAGCAAGAAAGAAGGCAATTCGGGGCCAAATTCTATACCGTGAAAATCAATGAAGCTCCGGCGCTTAAAAAGAGACCAAATGTGGACGAAATTGAGCGAAATTTATATCTACCGGGGTAAAAATCTGCACCAAAGAAGCTCGCGAGCCTACACAGCAAATCTACAAGATCTTTAACCATTTACGATGCCACAAACTCTTCAAATATCATTCAATTGCCAAGATTTAAACAAAACCCCTGATCGGAAAATGCAAAGCAATACAGTAATCGGAGTTTCTCAGAGCAAGAAAGAAGGCGATTCGGGGCCAAATTCTATACCGTGAAAATCAATGAAGCTCCGACGCTTATAAAGAGACCAAATGTGGACGAAATTGAGTGAAATTTATATCTACCGGGGTAAAAATCTGCACCAAAGAAGCTCGCGAGCCTTGTCTCTATCGGCAACGCGGCTTAGAAGTTACAGATTGATCCAAATCTTTATATAAATCGCTGCAATGTTCAAAACCTCGAAATGACCGGAAAATATTGACCGGAAGGGGCAGTTCCGCAGCGTGTGAGGCGTAGTTACTCGAAGTTCGAAATTGGAAGATTAGGTCTGTACGCATTGGACATTCATTTTTTCTTGTTTAAATAAAGGGGACAATATAGTTAGAATTTTGTAAAGGTTATTTCGTGGAGAAAGAAAGCATTTTTTTATTAATTCTTTTAAATAAAGTTAACCATATATTTAGAGTGTTGAAAAAGTAAATTAGTAAAGAATTTGCAAGACTTTATGTTCATAGAATTTATGAGGACGTATGAGACCGACTTTATGAAACTGAATGTTAAAGTTGAGAAATAATAGATTGAGAATTAAGTATAATAATTATAATTATAATGGAATGGTTTAGCAGGATTTTTCTTTTTTGTTAGTTAAATTATTTGAATTAATATTCAAAAATTATTACTTGGAATAGGTTGAGAATTAAGTATAATAATTATAATTATAATGGAATGCTTTAGCACAATTATTTTGCAAAGTATAATAATTATAATTATAATGGAATGGTTTAGTACAATTATTTTAGCAAATGTAGTTAAATAATTTGAATTAATATTCAAAAATTATAAAGAGAAAATTAATAGTTTATTTAGTTGGTTTTAAGGAATTTTTTCATGAAAATAGAGGTGGTTTTTAATTAACAAGTTATTTTTATTTAACAATTTAATTCATGATATCTTCATGTGATGGCAGCGTATTTAATAGACTCATTGTTTACATTGTAAAGTGCCTTGATGTTGGTTGGATTGGTCAATGATATTAATATATTAATAAGTGTTGGTTGGAATGGTCAATGATATTAAGATATCTTTGTATGGTTTTCTCAAGATTTCATGTTTGTGTTTATCTCTCTCTTACATTTGTAAAATATAACATGGTAGGTTTGGATTTTCCTGATTAATGTGAATGTCATTACTTGAGAATCCCCCCATGATGATGTGAAACTAAGATATCTTTTCCATTCAGTGGGAGCTTGTGTTATGGCTTGTATCATAGGCTTTTGTCTCAAGAAGTTCTAACATGTGGCATGATAATAATTTGCCTGAAAGAACATGATAAGAATGAGTACGCTATATGTGTAATGAGATCATCGATGAATGATATGTCAGTTTCATATAGTTGTGTATCAACTATAAAAACTTGGTGTTTATAACTTGTAGTGGCATCATAAGTGACGTGAATATTAATAATTGAAGGAATTTCCCTAATGGTGATGATTGTCTAAGCAAAATTTGTGTCATGGGGAAATGATGCAAGGAGTTCTAAAGAAAATGCATGACAATTTGTTATTGAGATGAAGTTCTTTTCGTTGAATTTGAAGATAGGCTATTTACTTACGTAAAGGGCATATTACTATAATACCAATTGACATATATATTCATTAATTGTTTGACCACTTTCAAATAATTGTTAACACGTGGAGTGGACTATGTGTCAGCATAAGGCTTTGGAAGTGTACCACTATTTGGCTATGGATCACTTTGGTTCATAGAATTAAGGGGGTGTATGGCGTAATAATCATAATTTCCTAAAAAAACTTAAAGAGGTCTCAATTTGAGGTTGATGTGGGGACTTCTTGATTGGATCAATAATATACCATAGGTGGTTTACTATGTAACATTGTTTTAACCCATGGCATTCATATGTTGGCAACTTGTTTAAGAGGCTCATTGTATACATTTTAAGAATATTGATTAGATTAGTTAAGAGTATTGAATATATTTTTGTATGATTTTCCCAAGTTTACATTTCCATGTTAGATCTAGTCTTTATGTGTGCGTACATGAGGTTGTATGGTAAGTACTCTAGAAAGGATTATGTAGACCATTAACTGGACGTGTAAGTGGAATGCATGGTGGGGTTAACCTCTCTCCTATACGTGTAAAATTGAACACCTCTTCTCTTGAACATGTATATGATTATCCTCAACTCTTGGCCCTCCTAGGGGATGTATTCCAACATATTTGACAACATTAATTACTAGTTAAATAATCAAGAGATTGCCAATCCAAAACAACAAATGGATTTTATCGATATGCATCTTCATTTACCTTAAAGTTGCCTAAAGAAAAATATGCGTAGTTCTTATGTTATCATTGGCATAACTCACAACAACACATTATATATCATCATTCATAATAATCTTCCATAAATATTGTCATCGCAAATTTAATGTTGATGCATTTAATCTCTCACAATGAAATCTAGTAGTCAAGTTTTCTAGTTGTAAGTAACTAATGCTCACAACAACAAATTGAGAATTTAGTTGGGTTTTTAGGATCTTCAATTGTAAAGTTAGCTCAATAGAATGGGATGTTGAATTTTATTCATCTCACCCATCTTTTAGTAAGGTTCATGTTAATGTTCAAACCATACTTAATGGATTTTTCACATGAAAATAACCTAAACGCTAGGTAGCTAGAAAAAGGGAAAAAACTCTAAACAAAAGCAACTCGCGGAGATGTGGATATACAAATATACATTGTGTAAAT